>VURO01035207.1:0-19294 GCA_015108175.1 Pelvicachromis taeniatus | reverse complement strand
TGAGAAGTGGAGTCGAGGAATTTGAGGAACGAGGGCGTGCTGTTGTGAATCAGTTCAGGTAAATATCTGAACCTTTCCACACAGCTGTGGTGCTGTCTCTATCTCAGACAAGCAATCATATATAGAACGGGGCTCATGACCATGGTAGACAATAAAATAGGGGTATACATATAGTAAAAAAACAGGCAGGATACCCAGTATTCTGTGTATTAACCCTTTGTTTCATTCATTCCCTTCCGACACTTGATCTTCCTCGTCCTCCTTAAAATGTGAATTACTTTAATGGTTTTTTTTTTCAACTTCCCCCTTGCTGAAAGATTTCTGGCAAGAAAAACCTTTCCCCACTTCTTTCTATATTGTCACTAGACCTGGAAATCTGCAAAACCAGACTCAATAAATTGATCCACAAGGCCAGAAATTATATGGCCACAGAGTTAGACTCCTTTACGGTGATGTCGGCGAGGCGGATGTTGTCCCAGATAAGGACAATGCAGGACAATACCTCCCACCCACACCATGACATGCTAGCCAGACACATGAACACGTGAGAGACTGAGATCACCCAAATGCACCACTGAATGACACAGGAAATCATTCCTGTCTGTGGCCATCTCTGTGCAACGCCTCCATCTAATGCACAGTACACAGTGCGATAGCTACACCCTTCTGCACATGCTCTACAGTGAAAATAACAACGTTTTACAGTTCCTAGTTTAGCAAGTAAAATGCCAATCACATTTATTTAATCTTTAATACTTATAATGTAGCTATTTCTATATATTAGAGCATTTCTTATATTTTGTAACTTTGTAATAAATTTCAGTCTGTTAATGTTCTTATTGTCTTGGAGCAACTGTAACCGTGGGATTTCCTTAGGGATTAATAAAGTATTCTGATTCTGAAAACTTGAAACACTTCTCTTTCTCTTGCTTTCGTGCAACTTCCTAAAGCACGCAGAGCTGTCTCTAATTAAAACAGTACGATGACTTCTTGTGACAGTAAAACACACGTGCAGACATAGTCACGCACATACACACACACATGCACAGCCTGTGGCCCTGGCTTTAATGAGTTCTCTTTTTGTGCGTTAGGCAGCTAAATACCTACTGCAACGAGTTCTTTGGGCTAAAAACAAATCAGTGCCTCATTTGGGCCACAACACATTTCTACACAGTATTTCTATGCTGAGTTGTTGCATCTGTCTAAAATCGTTGTGTCTTAAAATCTTTTAAGAACTTAAACATCTTTGCAGATTTCTTACGTGTACTAAGAACTAAAAACTTACATCTATTGTAGTGTTACAGCCTGGACAAATTGCCAGTCCATCACAGGGATCATGCATTACTTAACCTGATATATCTGCTAGATTTTTTGTCAGTTTTGAATAAAGGGATAGAAATCATTCTTCATAGCTGGTAATGACAATGCACAATAATGTGCTGTATTTAAGGGAGGCTAGCGAGATGCAACTGGAAGGTGAATGAAGCAATACAAATGCCAGTGTCAGCTCCACTCATCTCCTACCTGAACTTCTGTCATCTTGTCTTTTTGTCTCTCTGTTGCCCTTTCCTTACACTTCAGCCCTCTTCTTTCTTGCCATCTTTCTTCTTGTCATTTATGATTTATGTTCATTCCTTATCTCTGATCCCATTCCTCGCCATACATTCAAATGCAGCTCATGTTTTTACTTCTTCGTGTCCTTTATTTCCAGTTTACCCTTATTTGACTGTTTTCTCTGATTCCAGTATGATATATTACATTAGGCTTTGTGCCTGCTCAACCTCTTGTAGAGTCACACAGGTTTGGTCATTAGCATTGGTGACAGAGCCAGGGTGAATTCACTTTTACCCCAGCCATTTTCATACTTCAAAGGAAAGAGTGAATTACTTTAATGACGGTGCTCACTCTGCATTTTTTTTCTCTGAGTTTAGTGGAAATGACAACATGTCAGATTTTTTTTCCCTTTCACTTTGTCAATTTTGAAGGAGACCTGCTTCTGTGAAAGTGAACTGAAGCCAGCTGTCATTGATTTCATTACAGATCAAGTGCCTTTGGGTCTGCATGCTTATTGAAATATTTCATCAGGATTCAAGAGCCAAGAAGTTTATTGTCATATACACCGCAAAACACAAGTGGCTATGCAGAGCAATTCAATTCTTACTTTGCAGGTTCCCTTCAAACAACTACATAACAACTAACTAAAATAAAGAGGAAACTTAGCCATGAGTATAGAAAATAGCATAGATTGACTTCGGTGTGGGATTTTGACTGTCATGCAGAAATTTCAGGAAACTTTCTACCATGGAAATTTTCAGCTTGCAATGTCCATGAAAGTTACAAAAATAAAACACTTCAGTGCTGCAGAGCATCTAAGATCTGTGGCATCTCTGCCGAGTTTTAGAGTAACTATTGAAATCGTTCCAACAGGAAGTGGGACATCACCAGAGTGGTGCCCCCTGTGGGTGTGGATGTGTTTGCTGTTTATGTGTGGGTTTCTGCAGGTGAGCGCACACGCAAATCCTTTAACCACAAATGGCATCAACTTCTGTTGGACAACATACTCATTTTTTTTTCAAATGTGTATTGTACTGTAGCTGAAGGAGAAATGCCAGAATTAATGTTTTTAATATTTGAACTAAGATCTGTGGCATCTCTGTTCACACAGCAGCTGTCCGACCAGCAGGTTTGATAAATGTCAGCTAACATATGGAGCAAGGTGGGGTACTGGACAGGTTACCAGTCCATCACAAGGCTAGCACCCACACATGCTCACGTTCACACCTGTGGCCAACTAAGAATCACCATTTCACCTAACAAGCATGAAGGGAACCCAGGCAGGCGCCAGGAGAACAACAAGCCCTTAGTCAACGAGGCAGCTCAAACCCAGAACTTTCCTCCTGTGAAGCAATCATTCCACCCGGGTTGAAATGTATTATTTTTTTTATATAATTATTAATCTCCAAGCTGCTGACAGTAGCTTAAAACACCGGTTAAAGCAATGGGTGCGGTTCTCTTATTCTGTCTCACATGTGTATTACACTTAATTATCCATGCAGATCCCTAAAACTCCTTTTAATCATTTAATCATCTCCTGTTGCATTGCCCAAGCGTCATCCTTTGGAGCGGTCATTAGCCAAAATAGAACAGCCCTCTGTTTTATTACATGCTTTTCTTAGGTAATATTATTCTTAAGCACAACCCAACCTTTCAGGGCCCTTCAACTGTATTAGTCACTGAGTAGACTATTATTTTTGACTGGATAAAGGTGCACATTTAACTGAAGTTAATGGTAATTAGCAGAAAATATAGTATATAGCAAATGCAAAACCCTGAACTTTCACATGAGAAACTTGGGTTTGGGTTCAGGATCCTGTCAGCGGATCGGTTTAGCAACCTGAAATACTCTGGCTAAGGTTAGGAATAGAGCTTCAGGACAGGCTGTATCTGAAGCCACTATGGACTTCCTCTGTCTGGGCATCTCATGATCTTTTCCAAACCTAAACCACGTTCAGTGAATGCTTTACCAAAAACCATTAAAAAAAATACAGTCAACTCCCCAAATATTGTTAAAAAGCAGCATAATCCAATCGCAATTACATTTCCCAGAAAGAAAAAAAAAGACTTCTGGGTAAAAACTAGATTTTTATGAGGCAGAGTAACTCTAGAGACCTCTAAATAAAACAAACTCCATAGGCAAATTCAAGAATCATGAATGCTATATGTTAATTACATAAATATTTAAACTAAACTGCTAATTTTTCTGTTGTTACATTCATATGTTCTCTTAATCACATCTATTATTTGCAGGTGATGAAGGTCTGTTTTTAGCAACGCATTTTCAAGAGCGATTTGCTCATGTGACTGCATGTACGAGTATGTGTGTGTGTGTGTGTGTGTGTGCATAGCCCTGGTGGGGAGTCATAATTGGCCTTCTGAGACACAGATGCTAAAACAGATTATTGTCCTTATGCGCTGCCATACGTACACAAACACATACGCGCAACCTCCCACAGTCTGATACTGCCAACCAAAGATCACTTCCAAATCTTAAGAGCTGCACCAACTAAAAGTGCTGTACATTTACTCATTCACACAGGCACTCGTATATATTTTAATTCCAGGTGCATTTGAGATCTTTAAGCAGATAAGGGTTTTGCGGTGAAAGGAGGTCAAAAGAGCACACAAGCAGAGGAGGAAGAAGAGAAAAAAAAAGGTGGATAAGAGAACAAAAGGTGATGATCAAGAGGAAAATGAAGGCGGGAAAGATAACATTAAATTTAGACGAAAATTTAAGAGACCAATCAAAAAGTTGATATTTGATAAGAAGAATTCAAAAGAGGTGAAAAGAAAGGGAGGATGAGGAATAGACATAGGAATTAGAGGAGAAAGAAAAAGGAGGAGACAAAAGCAAATTTCATATCAGCTTCTGACCTCTTTTAACTTGACTAAATGAGATGTTAGATTAAAGACATGGACAGAGCAGAGAGTTAAAGCATTAAAGAGAAAGCGGGAGGGAAGGACGGGGAGAAGGGGACGAGGGAGGTAGAACGAGACCGAGGGTAATCAGGAAGCAGGGAGGATATTTTTGTGTGTCTGGGATGAATAAAGCGCGAAAATCTAAAAGAGAGACACCAAGGGAGAGATAAAATTAGTGAGTGTAAGTAAGATGATGTGGCAGAAAAAGATGTGTTCGGCCTAATCTTACAGCATTTCCAATTTATTCTTGCAACTGATGCATTAGGAAGATATTCTGCCTTGTTAATGAATGCTTAATGAAATGTCAGGAGAGACATGTTTATGTCCACACATACACACATGCGGGAACACACATCCACACAAAATGCAATAAATAAAAACGGAAGGGGGAGATTTGTTTACAGACACACTGAATTTCCCCATTAAGCCACTGATAACTGCCCAATTTTGCATTAGCTGTAGGATGCTACTGGAGCAAAAGGGTAATATAGCCTGACTATAAATGTGTCGCTTAAATCAGCTACTTTGTACATTTGGAGAGCTTTAACTGATCAAACAGTTGAAATAAGGCCAGTTTTTTAGCTTATTTAAGTACCAAGAAGCCTCAGAATGCATTAGCATAGCTAAAACTAACAGGAACAGGCGTTTCATAACTAAAGGCCTTAAAACATCAGACATGAATTTTGTGCATTAAAAATATTTTTCAGACAGTGTAATTTATTTCTTGACTAAACAGATCTGATCAATCAGACCACTATATTTTTGCAACAAGTGGCCTCCAGCTCAAAACTTCATACAAAATATACAAATAGTCAAAAATTCACATTTTATCTCAGACCTACAGCTAGACACCGGTCCAAGTAAAACCGCTCTGAAATTATTTCTCCACCTCCAAAGATGTGGTCCCAAACCTGGGACGAAGAAGAAGCCTGAAACATGCACAAAAGTGTCCACGATACACCTTCAACTCCTGGAAACCTCAGGACCAGGTCATCATCGCTTCATGTCGACTTTATTTCCCTCACAGTGCGTTGGGGATGGACTTTCCATAAAACAACTTTCAGAATTTTCCACAATTGAGTCTTGCATGTAAAGGCCCTAAATCGCATGAGAAAAATGGTGTTTTTACTTCATTCAGTCTGGATTTTCTTTGCGCTGAATAGTAATTGAAATACTCTTTCATTAGTTTAAAATGTGTATTTTCCAATGTGGTAAAAACCAAGTCAAAGAAAACTCTCCCATCTGAAAATGTGATACCAGCACATCTGGTGCTGCCGCATGTTTAAGCCAAGTAGGTGAAAATTCTTTTAGTCTCAGCTCTGGTGTGCGGTCCTAAAAACCTGGCTGGAAAACAGTTCATTGCAGAGAAACATATAACGTACTGAATCACATCTACAGGTTATGTAGCATAGCACCCTTTTATGGTTCACTGATGGCCCCCTGGAATTTAGTCCAGATAGTAAAACAGAGTATGTATTTGTGTCCGAACAGAGATACCTCTGTGCAGTGCGGGTGGATGAATCTGCTTTCGTAAGGCTATACTGGCATATGATAAATGCTTTTGAAAGACATTATTTGCACCATATGTTATGCGTACGTTTAGGTTACATGTGTGTGCAAATCTGCCTAACATTAACTGCACATGTGAGGCAACATGACAGGAAGATACTTCATGAGGGCGATACATGTCGAGGTGAGAAAGTGACAACAAAGTTTACCAGAAAAAAAGTAGGTTAACCAAGATAAAAGACTATACCCATAATTATGTGACAGAAAAAAATTGATTTTCTGGAGAAGGGGGTCATTCATACTGACAAGCTGTCTTCTTATCCTGATGGCAGTATCTGTGGACATCAACAAAGTAGCAGTACTAACCGTGTACCCCATTAGTTGTATCCTACAAAACAAGATAATAAGAAAGAAATGTGAGTAATGAGGGTTGAAGAAAACTGTGTTTGAGATATTCTTCGATTTCAAGCAGCAACAAGCTATTTGTTTCAAATAAACAGCCTCTGATAAAGATTTTTTGAGAAAGCAGATATTCAGTATAAGCGAAGTAATTAGAAACCCGGAAACAGAAACTTCAAATAAATGATACCGTTGCGCCGTATAAACCGCCTACTGACGTTTTTATCATGACATGTCAAGCTTCTGTGTGTTATCTTGGGGAGTATTCCATCTGTGTAGTGACCATTCATTAAATAATGCCACCCTGTGCTTCAGTTGCTGTGCTGTGAAAGCGTTGCAGCAGATAGCTGTGTATGTGTTAGCATGTGAGAACTTCCCCCATCCGCGTGCTAGCACGTGTGCATGCACAAAAATATCCGCACTGCATGTTAGTGCGAGCCTTCATATCTGTCTGTGAGCGTGTGCGCGGACGTGCGTGAGGGAATGCTGGGGTAAAACAGATGACTTGTCACGTCTGTCTCCCAGGAAGTGCATCTTCATTAGTAACCAATCAAAATCCAATTACAGCCAGTATCTTGGCATATTAAGGCCCTGGCATTAAAATGATATGGTGTGCAGATATATTTCCAATCACTGCAGACTTTAATTACCATCCTGTACCACACAGACCACTTTTTAAAGACAGGGGGTGGGAGCTGTGGGGTGTGGGTTGAGAAATTGGGCAAAGGGGAGAGCATAAAATGAGCATTAGTGAGAGAAAGGCAAGTGAGGGAGTGTCTTTAAGAAGAACTATGAGGGGAGGGGTGTTTGAGAGCGTGATGGTGCGGTTGTGTGTCTGTTAAGCCGATTTTGACACACTTGTCTCTATTCAGTAGAGCAGTATTAGAGTTTGGGATTGTGGATATTTTTACTAACATATCTGCCTCAGGCCTGTTGCCATTATGGGCTGGTTCAACATGACACCCGACAGGGCATAGTGAATACACAAATAAGCCACTTATCTTGACTGACAGCTGTGGTAACAGTTAATCAGGCAGAAAGTATGTAGGGTTAACACTGGGACCGTCAGTTGGTCGGATAGTCGACCAACTGGCAGAGAGCATTAATTGACTGCATCCTGGAGCATTCAGTCAATTATTGCATGAGCTGAACTGCCAGTGAGTAATTTTTTTCAAATGATCATTTAGTTAGTAAGTCAGGCGGCCAGTTAGTCTGGGTAAATCAGTAATTAGTCTTTCATACAGGCAGTTTTCATTTTTCTGCCAACCAGTGTGTAAGTTAAGCCAGACAACTGTGTAAAACGACTGTTTAATTATAAAATACAACTAAGGTTTGACACATTTGGAGAGTAGTAAGATATTTTCCACTGAGGCCTACTTTATAGGTAACTGTGGAAGTGGAGGATGGACGCAACAGGCAGCGACAGCACTGACATGTCAGAGTAAACGATAGAACCTTTGCAGCTTAAATAGACCACCAAACTGGGAGGGAATGTTTGATATATGACTTAGAGTAGAGTAGGGCATGTTAAGCGTAGAGCAGTTTAAGTTGCCTGCCTAAATTAGCTTGCAGGTCTCAATAGACGTTTCTCAATTCTAAGTACGCGAGTCCGTACTCGCGTTCTCGGCAAGTCCAGTCTTGCCGAGAACGCGAGTACGGACTCTCGATTTGTACAATTGGAACACCCGCGTACTCGACAATGTCACAGGTCTGGCATTTTTACTTTAACTGTGATTAATATGTTATGAAGCTTGAAAGAAAGAATTTAATCTTAGCCAAATCGATTTCTAAGAGACTTATATATCATAACCTGAGTAGCGAAAGACCGCGGGGGGTTTGAAAACAATGTGCCGGGGGTGCGCTGTTCTCACCGGGCTAGAGTGAGCCTCGACCTCCCGGTCAGCTATCGAGCAGGTGGGTAACAGACCTTTCCGAAAACATCGGAGCACTTTTGCGAATATGTGATGTCTTGATAAACCGAGCAGATATTTGAAGTTTACACAGCTACAAAGTTTATTTTGTGACCCAGAAAGAGAAATATTTAAAAGTTTTTAGCTTCTCCGCCATTCCCGCGATTGAGTTTTGGACGAAATGCATCACGGGATATTTGGCTCCACCAAGTCCACACAAGTCACCACCAATGCATACTCGATAAAACAGGCGGAGCGAGAACACATCCGGGAATTTTTCACGTTCTCGGCTTGATGCCTACTTTGAATTGGAACAGTACTTGGTCTCCGAATGATGACCTATAACGAGTCCGCGAGAACGCAAGTACACACAAGTACGCATATTGAGACACGACCAATCTGTTTCATCAGATCAGTCATCAATAAATGCAAAGTGGAAAAAAGCACATTTGTTATGTCATCTTGTAACACGAGCAGCTGTTCATTGGACTCTTATTAAGAGTTTGTGACCATGCTTGTGTTATTTTATTAAATATTTGGACAAAATTCAACACAATTCACAGTCATGATAAATGATTATCTTTTTCCTCAATAATTAATCGATTGAACCGTTCATTTTCTTAACTGCTTATCCGGCTGAGCTTTGCAGTGGGGCTGAAGGCTATCCCATTTGACACTTAGTAATAGGTCGTGTACATCTTGGACAGGTGGTCGGTCCATCACAGGGCCAAAACGGAGGCAATCATTCACACTCACATTCACACCTACTGCCAATTTAGAACAACAGCACATTTTTCAAAATTCAAAAAGTGCTGATGTTGGATTACATAACAATTACTCATGTAAACATTTCCTGCCAAACTAGTGTGTATTTAATGTAATACTGCGAGAACCAGAGGAGCTGAGATGCGGGGAATGCTTATTAGCAGGAGAGGGAGGATTATGTCTCTGCAAGGTTGTTGATCTTTTTCTCTTTATCTGACATTACCCTTAAATAAAAGCTGTGCTCATGTAACAGTATTAACCAAAACAAAATCACTGTGTTGGCGGACAGAGGACAACATTGAGCGTGCAATGTAGGGTGCAGTGGCAGATGTAGAGGTGGCTTCATAATCAGCCCACCGTTCTCCTTTAAAATTACATAAAAACATCAAAGAGGGTAGTAGAGCTTTTACATAAA
This sequence comes from Pelvicachromis taeniatus, assembly GCA_015108175.1. NCBI lineage: Eukaryota > Metazoa > Chordata > Actinopteri > Cichliformes > Cichlidae > Pelvicachromis > Pelvicachromis taeniatus. The sequence goes on along the minus strand of VURO01035207.1, from coordinate 9,820 downwards.
ATATATAACGCTGAAGGTTATTCTTCTTCAGGATAGCCAAACATTTGGATTGATATAGATTATGTCAATAACATGGAACATTTAGAAAAAGTTTGCCTCCATTTTTTAACTTTCATTTCAACTACAACATCCGAAAGTTATTTTCCTTTTAGTATGCCGGTATAGTTTGCCAGCAAAGTTTACAGGCGCAGAAACGGTTCTTTCTTAATGTGATGCAGGATATGAGCTAGTGCATGCTCCGTCATAGATATTTGTGACTGTCAATTTAGTGAGAAAATCTTTTTCCATCTCCCCATGTAACCCACTGTTGACGACTCAGAAGATGTAATTTCCGAAGTGCAAAGTCTATATTTTGTCATTCACCTTATGTGTGCATTTTGTTGGCGCGTTTGCTAATGTTTTTGCCTTCCTGAGCTCGGGTCACAATTTGGAATTCACAGGCATACACTGTTCACCAGCATCAAATGATACAAACATCACTAGTGGAAATGGATCGGCATCTCCTTCATCGTGTTGATTGGTTATTTCTGGCACAGGGGAGCCACTGCTTCCACAACTGCTGAACCCCGTAAATCTTGCCCTCAAGGCAGACTAAATGAAACACTCAGGCATCCATCCAAACTGTGCCTTGCTGCATGAATCAGAAATAATACTGAAGTCATGGGTCTGTTGCCAAAATATCACAAGCCTTCGCTGTGTATGCAAAAAGGACTGCTAATAACTGTGGATGTGTTTACCAGTCTGTTTCAATAATAAAGTAATTAATTAGTGATAAAATGCGCACATGAAAACCCCTCTGCCAGCATTGTTTGCCATTATTACGGGAATGATGTGTTTAAAATCACTGATTAGTCGCCTGCTTGGAAAAAGCATTGGTAGAGTTATTGACAGCGCTCTGTGAGCACATCTTTAGCAAATCACAATTTCGAATGAAACTCTGCTGTGTTTGAGTTGTAGCTGAATATTAATAGATCTGCCGATTCTAGAAAATTGTGAGCTAGAGCAGCTTTGTCATTGTTTAGGAAACTCAGTGAAGCAATCACATCCCATAAAACAAATCAAAATCAATGCAATGCAAACACACCCATGTCTTACTGTTTATATAGTTTATACAATATTAAACTACAAATGCAGTACTATGGAAATATTTCAAGCACTAAAAGAAAACGGAATAGTGTGAAGAATAATGTTATGAATAGAGTTTATTTATCTCCACAGTTGACGTCATATATGTAAGAAAAGTAATCATCCATCACCAAAAGGGAGGGTTACATCCTTCACAGGTCACCAGTCTGTCGGTGGGCTAAAACAGAGAAGCAGGGAATCATTTACGCTCACATTTACACCTTTTGCCAATTTTGCCAATTAATCTAAGCCATGCATGTGTTTGGACTGTGGGAGGAAGCCAAAATACCCTCAGGCATGGGGAGAACATGCAAATTCCCATCAGATAGATCTGCAGCCTGTGGATTCAAACTCAAGATCTTCACGCTGTGAGCACCAGCACTGCATCCCTGTGCTGGCTCGTGCATAACTTACATTTCTGTCTCTGTCTTTTAGTTTGTACTAAATGCCAATTTAGTCATATGTCAGAAAGTACACAGAAGGAGATCAAACTGAAATACTGGGGTAGTGAAAGAAAATGTGATAACATTATCTTTGTTATGTAACTAAATGACACATTGCTATGGAAATTAAGTACTAATCCCACTAAAAAAAAAGTAATAGTTTAAATATTGGGAGCACAGCAGTAGCTGTTTCAAAGTATTTATACCTGTTATGTTTTATTCTACGAGTCTTCTCCATATGTTGAATTGTAAATTTAGCAGAAGCTGTTAAAAGTTTCATAACTCTTTCGGTTTTCAAGATAACATAATTCTGGCTGGAAAATAAAAACAAAACCAAAACAGTGAGTACACAAGTATATATGATGAGCACAGAATAACCTTTAAATAATACCATTTCAGAGTTTTTAATTTATTAAATGCCTTGAATGCCAGAAAGGCTGTGAAATGGACAGCACCCGTGAAATATTAAATAAGAGAGACAGATGGAGAGAATAAAAAACACGTCCTTCCTTCACACACCCCGGACCCACATTACCTTCTTCTTCTACATGGGTCATTGGCAAAATGACTTAACCCAAGGATGGTGGACTGGTCAAAAGTAAAAAGAAGAGTATTTTATTACGTTTCAATATCAGTGCACACCAAGGCCTCTCACCAAGCCATTTAAAGCTACTGCAAAATGTCAGTCAATAGAGGCCTTAAATGGCAGCACATAAAGGCAGTTTGAAATAATTTATATGTAATTTACTGTATTCAGTGCTTCCCTGTCTCCTAGAAATTACATGAGCTCTTTCCTCCATCACATAGTGGTTGCATATGGATTATGTTCAAAGGAACTTTTTTCTTTTTTTTGGACATATGAAACATTACTTTTATAACATGAACTCACCAAGGGCTCATTGTAATGGATGGCAGTGATAGAGGGTGGCATCAAGACTCCTGTGAATAGTTAATGGTCAGGTAACAAAAGCCCTTGGTGAGAGCCTCATGGTGAGAGATTTTTGTTACATATATATTAACAAGTCACTTTTGACCTCTTCTACATTTAAGCAGACTGCAGTCTTCTCCTAACATTTGATGCTAGTTGAATACTGCTACAAGTACACATTTTATGGCAAAACTTGAAATATTTTCAATAATTGTTTTTGATTTTATTATTAGGTTACTGGTTGGTGTGATATGTCTGTCATGACTGCCATAACAAGATAAATTTGGGTAAGGGTACATCACCTTGATATGGTGGAGGCTGTAAAGGACCATCATCCAAGACTTTTAAATAATATGGAGTGAAAAGATGTAATATTATTGTATTCTATTATTGTAGTGTATTTACCTTACAATATAAAGTGCTTTGAGGTGACTGAAAGTCTCAGATCCGAAGTACTTGACTTGACTGTTATAACTCTCAAACACAAACCTAAAGGCATATAACCCATACCTGAAAAAAAAGAGTTTGCTGCTCTATTAAAAAAATACCTACATAAAGATTGGACATCTTACTATTCATCACTGTTTGAAGAAAATATGAACTAACCCTATTGGAGAAAAAATTATTTATAACCATCTCACAGATGTAACACATATCACATATTATGTACATCTACTTTTAATACAGGCTCTTTATCGCCGATTGATCTTTAAGTTAACTTTCACAATCATTTCCTCCATCCCATCAGAATCACGTGGCTTATAAGGTGGCAGTAATTCAAGCGAAACTTAAAAGCCATCATTTGACACAGATGTCATGGGTAATTATTCTCTCTTTAAGTCTGATGTCATTAGGTGTTTCAGGGGCCAAACTCTGCTTCAGACCAAACTTCAGTCAGGAGAACGACTAAGATAATCCATCCACAATATGAAATTAGTCATTAATATACTGCTGCATGGGCTGGGCTGTAGTTACATCGTAAGGTTTAAAAAACAGAGCTTGAAAATGTGCTGCCGATGAATCGCAGAAACAAAAACCAAGACAGGCCGACTGTGATCACTGACTTTTTTTTAGGGGCTTGTTCAGATTAAATACAACATGATACAAAGAATTAAAACATGTTAAAAACTCAACAACCTTAATAAGCAAAGAGTAGTTTGGACCCAGAAGCACGGTTCATACATGATCACTTGGCCAATCTCCAATCGTCCTTTTATCTCAAAAATTCTTGATAGGGTAGTTATAAAAGAGGTAACTGATCATCTGCAGCAGAATGTTTTAATTGAAGTGTTTCAGTCAGATATCAGAACTCAAAGTAGAGAAACAATACCACAATATTTTATTGCAATATCAAAAGCATAGCATACATTTTAATTACTATGCAGATGACACCCAGCTTTATCTATCCATGAAAACCAAACAACACACACCAATTATTTAAACTTCAGGAATGTTTATAATTTCCACCTTCTAAATTCAGTTAAAACTGAGGTTATTGTACTTGGACCTAAAGATCTTAGAAACACGGTGTCTAATCAATAACTTACTCTGGATCGCATTACTTTGGCCTGTGAGGAGTCTTTCTTGTATTTCTTGACCAGGATATGTTCTTCAATGTGCATCTTAAACAAATAAATCAGACTGGTTTCTTGAATTTGTGCTATATCTCTAAAGTTAGAAACATTCTGTCTCAGTTATGCTAAAAAAACATATTTTCTGCATTTATTGCTTATTAGCTGGACAAAAACTGCCTACAAAAGCTCTCTGTAAATCCTTTAGACGATCCAATATTCTGCAGAAGAAAACGGACAGTCGTTCGATTGTTGGGATTTTCTCTGTATTATTGTAGGGTCTTTACCTTACTATATGAAGTGCCTTGATGTGACTGCTGTTGTGATTTAGTGGTACATATACAAAAAAATGAATTTAACTGAATTAAATTGAATGGATATGCACTAGTCCAGATGTGATGTGATTTCTGATGTAATCTGTGATGTTAATTTCTTCGGGGACGAGGTAAATTAGGGCAAAAATATATTTTCAAACAAAGCTCTATCTCTACTGAATATACTCTTAGAAGTATTGAAAAGCATCACGCCATGTCAGATTTTACTTTTCATGCTCAAAAATAGCCTTTGGTTATATGCCTTTAGTTTAGAAAAGGTAACTAAAAAGTTGATAACTTAATAAAAGTCATCTATTTTTTCTTCTAAATTTAAAATAGTTCTTCTAAAACAGTTTTTTTTTTAGGGAAAGGGAAAAGAAGAATAAAAAAAAACCCCACACAAATCCCATGCAATTAGTTCAACATTGTTATTGTTTTCAACAACTGGGTGAAATCCTCCTCTGTGGTCTGGACATGCACTGATCAAAAGCACCTTTTGACAAGAGAAGTATTACACACACACACACACACACACACACATATTTATGTGAGTTGAAATATTCGTTATCATATTTTTAGAAAACAGAAAATGATGGAAAAAGAAGAATAATGCAGTAAAAATAATTCTGAGATAAATCCTTGTCATTTTTAATTAGGCCTGAATATGCAGGTTTCTTCTTTTTTTTTGCGTCATTAACTTTTTTTAAGGTGACATAACACACTCAAGGGTAACATAAAAAGATTAGGACTGACTAGTAAGCGTTACTATGCTGACCATGATTACCTTGAAGATATAGATATTTTATGCGTGTGTGCAGACACTGTCACCACAGACAGTGCAGCCTTCACTAAATCTTACCCCCATTTCCAAACATTTCTAATAAGGAAAGCTCGATTGAATGCATGCTTATATGTGTGATTATATCAAAGATCAAGTACAAACACATATACAAACAACACCACAGGGTGGCTCACGTACTTCAGGTCTCCCATATCCTGCATTTTATTTTCATTTATTTGTGTTATATAATGTTATTTATGGTGCTTTGATCCACTTAGAGTCATGCAAACTCTATTGCTATGATTCTTCTGGGAGAACCAGGGCTAAACTGATATAGCCTAAAATGAAATCTGATCTGTTGACCTCCCTCACTTGTGAGAGATGATATAAGTCCACCTGCAGCAGGGATAGCTGACTTGAGAATGGTTTGTGCATTTCTTTGTATATTTAGGGTGGCTGTAGCTCAGGTGGTAGAGCAGGTCACCTACTGATCGGAAGGTTAGCGGTTCGATCTGGCCTGGATACCTGGCTCCCCTAGTCTGCATGCCAAATATCCTTGGGCAAGATACTATCCCCAAGTTGCTCTCTGGTGCATCCATCGGAGTGTGAATGTGTATGAATGATAGGTAGCACTAAAAGTATAGAAAATAGTGCTTGTTTAAATGGGTGTGATTGGGTGAATGAGGCAAGTTGTATAGAGTGCTTTGAGTACTCTGGGAGAGTAGAAAAGCGCTATATAAGGATCAGTTCATTTACCATTTAAATCAGAAATATTTTTTTTAAAAACCTACTTAGCCAGTATGTTATTCACCGCAGATCTTATGCCGTTAATTTTCACATGTGAAAATCCAGAATGGTGAGAAACTTGTTTCCTCCTGTGCACTGGCTCTGTATGAACTGACTTAATTGGGTTTTGGCATGAGAAAGTTACATATTGAAAAGCTAATCAGCCTTTCCAAAACCATAGTAAAGCACAGGAAATGTACCATTTTTAGTAAAGTCAGCAGTGAGGCTCTACGGTGGCAGTTTCAGTCATTCAATTTAGTCTTTTAGTCATCGACTCCTTGACATTGACAATTCAGTCAGTGTTTTACTTTTGTCTAATACTCGGAATTATAACCAATGTCCAGCTGAACTGATGCCAGCAGAGTATATATATATATTAGTATATATATTGTTCAACTTGTGGCCGTTTGAAATGACTGCTTTAGCATTTTAACATGTAACTGGGAATAGATCAAAGTTAGAACTAACTCATAGACATTCACTGAATTGAAAGTTCTTATGCTTCAGGATTTTCAGTTTTTATACGTGTCAATCGACACTCCATATCTGCAGATAGAGAGAGAGGAATCCTTCTCCCCTTTTCTTCTAAATGAGTGGAGGATGTAGGTACCCTGTGATTATGCTATTGCCTGGCCGACAGCTGAAGAATGAGAATTTCACAGAGGCAATCAGAATGTGATAACTGCAATCAGAAACCAATACTGAACAAAATGATTCAAATCAGTGTTTTTTTTTTTAACCTCTGCTATAGCAATACATTGTATCATGGTCTGCACTGCAGGATTAGTAAGCATATATTATACATGCACACACTGGCTAACTTATAACCCATTCTGACTTTCTAACAAATTGAGCAAAGGATAGATGAAGTAAAATGCTTGTTAATGTCTTCTCTGTTACTCACTGAAAAGTACAAAATGTACTTGAAGCATTAGAGAATTCATTTGTTTTCTTCACTACAGTCTGTTGGCTGATTTTAAGGGATTATGGGTCTTGGTCAAGGTCACCTTGACAATACTTGATGCAGGAGGAGAGAATATTTCACATTCACAGATCACACCGAGACTTTCTTAGCTGGGGATTTGAACCTGCAACCTTGCACATGCAGAATGATAATTCTAGGTATAAGATTACATTTGGAGCATACAGATGTGGGGCCCTTATCTATTTGAGCTGGGCGAGATTATTACTACTGACTCATTATCTCTCCTTTCAGGCTTATACCACTATAGCTGCTATTACTGCCACAATGGCCTTCAGCTAGACGCTGAGAATAGACTCATTTACTTGAGTTTTATTACATTTCAGATAGCAGCAAGTTATCTCTGCATCTGTCCATCTGTCTTTATGAGTATTCGTGTGTGTGCATTGAACTGGCCAACAGATTACTTTATTATCTTTGAGTTTCATTTTCGATAGCCACAACTTTATTATCGCTCAATCTCTCTCCTTTTTCCTTAACAATTCCCATTTTTGTGTGTGTGTCCTGTATTTCTCTTTTCATGGCACTTTCTCTCCATCTGCTTTTAAAAACATGTGACATTAGTGAGGGCTTTAATTGTCAACTGCTGGCGGCAGAGATGAATAGACGAAAAGAAGAAAAAAAAGTGGAGGGGAATTATCTGTGAGAATGAGAAAATTGAAGTATGATAAGAAAGGTTGCCATGCAAAAAAGGAAATTGTGAAATTACATCAGGAAAAAAGATAAGATGGGTAATCATAACAATGACCAGTATGACCACACACATACAGACACTTCAGTGCTGCATTCTAAATTGCCCAGATGAACACAGCTTCATTGCCAGGAATATTTATTGTTAGTAGTAGTATTAAGACTTTTTTTTCAATTCTAAAAGCCCTATTCACACAAGATTAGTATTATAAGGGAACTCAGCCCCCCACACACATCTGTGTTTTGTGCTTTGCATTTGCATGTGATAAGCAAACGTACTAGGAGCCACTATACGCCTAGTGCCAGTTCAAAGCCCAGATAAATGCGATGCAAAAACGAATCAAATCAAACATGTGGATCATACAGAGGAAGATTGCCCTACTGGATCGGTTGGGGCCTGGGTTAACAACGACCGCCTGTGTTGCTATTGGCCAGCAGGGCGCTGGTGGAAACTACTACTGTTGGCTAACAGCAACAGTGGAAAAGGAGAGGGGGGAGGTGTGTTTGGAGGCAGCAAGAGAGAATGAAAGGCTGGAGTGTGGAGGTGAGAGTAGGGACTTTAATTGTAGGGACTGTAAGTTGTAGAGGGAGAGAGCTGGCTAATATGATGTTGAGAAGAAAGGTAGATATGTGGTGTGTGCAGGAGGCCAGGTGGAACGGAAGTAAGGCTTTGCGCAGCGGTCAGACTCTACCATCATCAATGCAAGTTGTTGGTGATAAATTAATGAGCTATAGTTGCTAAGACTTTCATTGGGAGTGACCAGGATAGACGAGATTAGAACGATTAGAAATGAATATATTGGGGACAACTCGGGTTGAGGGGCTGAGATGATCTGGACATGTGCAGAACAGGAATAATGGATAAACTAGACAAAGGATGTTGAATATAGAGCTGTCAGGCAGGAGGAAAACAGCAAGACCACAGAGAAGGTTTATGCAGAGGGTTGGTGACATGGGACATAGGAGGATGTTAGGATAGGGTGAAATGAAGACAAGTGAGCCACTGTGGGAACCCCTAAAGGGAATTGTGCCGAAATCTTCTTTATGTATAAAACCTAAATGACTGAACTCAAAGAAAATAAAAAAAGAGCCTTATAGACTTTTGAGTGGACTGGCCAAACTCTCAATTCTTCATTCCTTCATATTTTTGATGACAAAAGCAATGCAGCGCAGAGGAAACTCTATCTTTATAAAAACATTTTGGAACTGTGACATTTTGGTATACAGTAGCAGAAACTGCAGACTGGACTGAAATTTACACAATGTTAAGCAGATTTGAAAGCTCTATACATATTTTTTTACTGTGAAGTACAATTACATGTACCTGCTCTCTCTCTCTCTCGCTCGCTCTCTCTATCTCTCTACATGCGTGTCTGTTTGTAATTTGGTTGTACAATGGCATACATCCAATTTTGAAAGTGGGAGTGACCACTGCAACTCATCAATTAAAATAATAGCCAATCTATATCGCAATAAAATTAATTTCACCACAAGACAATTTGAAGAAACTCGGTGTGTGACAAATGATAGTTTCTGTGCTAATGACAGCACTGGATTAAAAATTAGGTGGCAACCAGCATTATCCCACGAGACCTGAAGAAATGAAGACCTCAAAGTACCTCTGGTGTGCATTAATCTTAATGATACATGCAAGACATTTTTAGGGTACTGATGAAACAAGCACAAAATTCTACAGTACAAAATCATCATGCCGGCGGTTTCTGGTTTTTACTTTAATAGTTCTCAATTAAAAACTCATAGCGTTATGTAAATACATTTGTTATTATCATTATCAGTACTATGCAACATTGTGTTTAGTGTTCACTGTCGCTTATTCAATTCAATTCAATTCAATTCAATTCAATTTTATTTATATAGCGCCAAATCACAACATCAGTCGCCTCAAGGCGCTTTACATTGTAAGGTAGGCCCTACAATAATACATACAGTGAAAAACCCAACAATCATATGACCCCCTATGAGCAAGCACTTTGGCTACAGTGGGAAGGAAAAACTCCCTTTTAACAGGAAGAAACCTCCGGCAGAACCAGGCTCAGGGAGGGGCGGCCATCTGCTGCGACCGGTTGGGGTGAAAGAAGGAAGACAGGATAGAGACATGCTGTGGAAGAGAGACAGAGATTAATAACAAGTATGGTTGAATGCAGGGAGATCTATTAACACATGGTGAATGAGAAAGGTG
>VURO01035206.1:6334-19331 GCA_015108175.1 Pelvicachromis taeniatus | reverse complement strand
CCCCCCTTTTTTTTTTCAAACCCCCCCCCCCCCCTACAGTGCCCATTTGTGGTTGCACAGTTGGAGTTCACCCCTGCTGTTCTCTCTAAAATGTTGTTTAAAAATCAAGTGCAAAGTGGGTGATAATTCAGATTTGTGGCTGCAAAAGAGAGAGTGATTCATGTAGCAGGATATTTTTTCTGCCATGAAATGAAATTTTGTGTTCTCAGTAAGGTGTTTGCTCTGTTTGGTATGATTACATTCCTTTAAATAAATGTTATGTGGAACACAGATATAAACACAGCAGTTTTCAGCACGTGATATGCCCACAGACAAGTGGGTATCAAGATAACATGAATTTCTGAAACTTTCTTTCATGTCTGCTTTTCTTTGTCAGTTTGGAGCTGATGTGGAAGAGCTTCTTGTCTATGTGGTTTCCTGGGTTGGCATCTCTGTAGCATTGGTGTGCTTGGCGACCTGCCTTACCACACTGTGCTGCCAGGGGGCGCCCTGGCATACAGATCACAGCACCATTCACTGTAACCTGTGGGCTAACCTGCTCATCACCGAAGTTCTTTTCCTTGTTGGTGCCAACAAGACTCAGTACACTGTTAGTGTTCTTATGATAATATTGGAGTAGAAAACAATAGCGTTTTACAGAAGTACATGTTGATCTACATAATATTTTAATAACACAATAGTAATAAATCACTTTTTGGCTGGCTCCTGATTTTTCAGGTTCTGTGCTCCATCACCGCTGGCCTGCTGCACTTTTCGCTGCTCTCTGTGTTTTGCTGGTTGTGTCTGGAGGGAGTGGAACTGTACCTGCTGCAGCGGGAGGTGTTCGAGGGCCGGAACTCCAGGAGGAAGTATTTCTACCTGTGTGGATACTCTGTTCCTGGGCTGGTGGTGGCCGTGTCCGCAGCCATTGACTTTAGAGGCTACGGCTCGAAAACTGCGTAAGATGACTGGTCTGTGGGTGTGTTTGCTTCCACATTCTTGGAAGCTTGCATGGGGACAGTTACTCAGTATTGTTGTGTCATCTCCTGTTTATTAATTTGTTTTCCTGACTATTCTTATTTTCCCGTAATTTGTTGTTCTGTTTGTATATATTTGCAGATGCTGGCTACGCACAGACAATTACTTTATCTGGAGTTTCCTTGGACCTGTCGCTGTCGTCATTACGGTGAGATTTCATCTCGTGTTAGAGATGCCAACCGTTTCCTTTTTGACTGCGTCATAGCATCATGATCTGTAATTTTTTTTTTTTTTTTAAATGAGCTTATATTTGACTGTGTTTGATCTTCCTTTTTTTTGTCATCAGTTAAACCTCATTGTGTTGGTGATGACCTTACATAAGATGCACAGCACCGCTGCTTTGAAGCCAGACTCCAGTCGCCATGACAACCTGAGGTTAGTAAGAGTCTCGTGCCGTTCAGCTGTGAATTATTATGTGTCATTGTGCAAAGTATGAATTGATAATTGGGGCAAGATAGATAAAATAAATTGTGAGTGTGTTTTATTAAAAATCTCCTGAGTGCATTTGTTATTATTAATGTTGAATGAAATGTCATTAATATCATTTAATAAAAGTAAGAGAACTGAAAGAAGAAGTGCAGCCACTCTATGCTTTTTAAAATCCCGAATTAAATGCGCTGCAGCAGTCTTGAATAGCAGCATGACCTATGTAGACTCTGCGTCCTTTTGAGTGAGTAAAGGTCAGACCTTAGCATTGCTGTAAAAATGACAAATAGAGGGAAGAAAAAGCATTCATTCAACAAAAGAGAAAAAGTCAGCGAGTGTGTATGTGAGTAATGTCGAGCATGTTCAAGGTAGTGCAGCCCACATCTGTCACAGCTTTCTTTCACTGTTCCTGTTGCTGATGGGGGCTGTCAGGTAGATTTGGCTTTACAGACCTCAGCGCTGTTACATGCTCCTTGCCCCTCTTTGTGTTAATAATTTAGCTGCCCTATCAAATAGAGGCACGGTTGAATTCTATTCATTTTCAATGTGAGGCAAGTGAAAACATATCTTTTTAAATTGCTTATCAAAAAAGCCAAATATGTCTTGCTTTGGTGTCTGCAGGGCATGGGCAGTTGGCTCCCTGACACTGCTCTTCCTGCAGAGTGTCACTTGGTCTTCAGGCCTCATGTTCCTATCTGCTCCATCTCTCCTCCTGGCTTACCTCTTCTCGTCCCTCAACACTGCCCAGGCTCTTCTTATCAGCATACTGCACTGCAGCCTCGCCAGGAAGGTCAGTGTCAGTGAGCAAGAATCATTAAATAACTGCAGGTGTCTGTCAGTAACGTTATTATATTTGAAGAAAGCCGTCGTCTACATGACTAAATAATGTTTTAGGGTCAGAAGGATTATGGCCGTTGCCTGCGTCTTTCGCAGTGCTGCGCAACTTCCTCGTCCAGCTCTCCAGACTCAGTTAAGGGTGCCGCACTTAGATCCAACAGCCGCTACACCAGCAGCCAGAGTCGCAGGGCCACGGCTAACAGACAGGTATGCTAAAGTACCCTGTGCCTCTCCATGGCTTAGTCTCCTTCTTTGCGTCTGAGTCAGGTTTGAACTTCTGTGATATGTCTGTTTCAGAGTCGTATCAGAAGGATGTGGAACGACACCGTTCGCAGGCAGACCGAGTCGTCTTTTATAGCAGCGGATGTTAATAATACTCCTACTCTTAACCGAGGTAGAGTGTGTCGTTTGGTTTATAGCTCAGATGTGTTGGCTCTGCAGACAAAGAATGTGGTATTTAGTTTCTCTCTCTTTATCATCAGCTGCTTTGGGGAACCATTTTCTTACTAACCAAGTGCTGCAGACTCATGCTGGAGCCTCTCCATATGACACAGTGCTGGCCCAGGGATATAATCAACCCTTTACCTCCACAGGTACATCCTAATACTGTTGTCTATACTCCCTGCTTCTCTGGCTATTCTTTTCCTCTTCTTATTATTATCTTTTAACATTTTCTTATTTATGTATATGCACAAAACCCTGCAAAAGTCTAGGCTATGTTTAATACTGAGTGACTGTTAGACCACTATTATATGCAGTAGCCATTTATAAAGCAACAAAAATTTTGTTTGTTAAGCTTTTAATAGCCTAAAGCTTTTGCACAGTACAGTGTTGTTTGTTTTTTGTACAGTATGGATGCTTGGATTTGTTTGAGTTTGTTTTATTCTGCTTTTAGTTGTTCGACTTGAAATAATTGTTTCTTTTTTGATACTTTCCCTCTCTGTCTTTCTGTCTTAACATGGACCAGTAGGAACCTTCAGAAACAAGCAGAGTATGAGCTCTTCCCTCTTGTGCTCACTTGAATCATTGAGCGCCACTCCCTTGTGCACTGTGCTTCAATTCATAGACTATCTGTGCAATGTTTGCACACAGTCACAATGCACAGACCATAAAGGCATAATGCACATTTCTCCATGTGGCTACATAACCAAACATTTCATTCAGAAATATTAATATCCAAAACACCCTCAGCAGGAACACCAAACTCTGTTCATTCATTCATTTGGTCATTCATATATATATTTAATGCTTAAGCCTTTATGGGTTCCTTGGCTTTTTGTAACTGGCATTTTCTTTTTTCTCCTAACAGAGGGTGGTGTTTCACAAAGCCAGGAGTCTTGTGGGTTGGACAGTGTGTGTCTCAATGGAGGCTACACCCCCAACACCTTCACCCTGCACGGTTTAGGGACGACTCCTGGGTCCCGAGCTGGAGTAGTGGGCAGCACTGACCTTCTGAGGGAAGGAGGAGTTGGTATGGGAGGGGACGACATCTCCCCAGGGCTCCTGACACCGCACGGGGGAGCAGATCTGAGCGGTGGTGCTGGGATGCGTCGTAATCTTTCTGATGCAGCAGCACTGGAGAAGATGATCATTTCAGAGCTGGTACAGAGCAACCTGAGGCCTTCAGTTCCCATGCCTGTTCCTCCTGAGCGCTACGGTAGCTTGGCGAGGCCGCACCATCATGACAGGCCGGCTCTCACTCACACTGCCACTTTAACTCGACACGCACAGCCGCCACAAGAGGGATGGGCTGCCTCCTTGCAGCCAAGCACCCGTCATAACGCACAAGAGGGCTGGTCACAAACAAGGCACCTCACACAAGACACTGAGACACATTCCACAACACGTGGACAAGATCATACCACAACGCCTCGCTTACAAGACGGCTGGTCACAAGCACGCATTTCTGGGGACTCTGAGTCCCGCGAGCTGCTTAAAGATGGGGACCGCTCGCAGCTGCAGGGTACTCTGGGACGCCGCGGGCTTCAGGAAAGACAGCAAGCGCGTCCCCCCGATGTTCAAGCTCGACCTTATTCCACTCTCAGCCGCACACCTGGTACTCTGTCCCGCCATCGCAGCACGGCAGAGTCAAGTGGAGGGACGGACAGAGACAGGGAGAAAGACAGAGAGCGAGACCGGGACCGTTATCGCGACAGGCCCCTCCCACCTCCTCCTCCACCTCCACCACAGGACTCAGAGCCCCTGTACAAGGCCCTGGAGGAGCCGCTGCTGATGAAACAGCGAGAGGCAGGTGTAGAAACATGGAGAGGCGGCCAGGACAGAGAGAAGGATGAGACGTTTCTCTTAAAAAGAGATGGAATGATGGATGAATGGAGGAGTGGAGGAGAGGTGGGGAGAGATGAATCTTTTACCTCTCAGAAGAGAGATGGAGAGATGGACAAATGGAGAAGCGGTATTGACAGAGGGAGGGAGGAGTCTCATATGCTGGAGAGGAGAGATGGAAGGATGGAGGTGTGGCGAGGAGCAGAGACAGAGCGCGAAGAGACTTTTATAACTCAAAAGAAAGATTTTGGGATGGATGGATGGAGAGGTGGAATAGAGAGAGAGAAAGACGAATCCCTATTTTTAAAGGACAGAGATGGTTGGAGAGCAGGGATCGAACGAGAAAGCGAGAAACAGAAGGACAGAGCGCTTGATGTGTGGAGAGGAGGGATGGATGCAGACAGGGAGGAATCCTTCCTGTTTGAGAGCAAAGATGGAGGTCCAGATGGGAGGAAAAGAGGGAAAGACAGAGGGTCTCTTCGGTATGGTGAGCGAGAAGATTCAGACAGCTTCTCTCTACCTTTGACCCCAGATCTTGACCTTGATGCTGACTCTTCACCTATCTACGCTCGAGATTCAAATCCCTCCCCTCTCTACCCTGGAGATCGCTGCTCACCGCCGCTTAGTATCTTCCCCCGAAGCCCTCCGCCGACAAATATATTTGCTCCACGGGAAAGTAACTCCCCTCCTAACAACCTCTACTCCCGCCATTCCCCGCAGGTGTACAGCCGGAGCAGCTCCCCTCCTCGCTTCTACACCCGCACCTCCCCCCCGACCCTCTCGTACCCAGACAGCAGCCCTGAAGGTCCAGAAGAAATCAGCCCCACAGGTCAGCCTCAGCGGCCATCTCTGGAGCTGCCATACAGCCTCGGGCGACCCCCGCTGGGCCCTCGACCTAATCACCTCCAGACCTTCTACCAGCCACCACCGATGGCATCCAATGGAGAGGCAGGGTACACGCCAGAGCCCTCCTCTGAAGGAGATGATGGACAGATGCAGCGGGTGACGAGCCTGTGACTAGGGCGGTGGTGATTGGGGTATAGAAACCAGGGAGGAGGAGGAAGATGGTGATAATAACAACACATAATGAAGATCAAACTGATGGAAATGATTATGATTATGTTAATAAAGAGGTTAATGATGATGGATGATTAACAGTGATGCCTATGAAAGTGATGGCTCCTCCCTGCTTCTATCTCCCGATCACCACGAGACTTCCCCCCTTTCCATGTTTTGTTACTTTTGTATGACTGTGATCCATTGATAACTCTTCCTCCTATTCCCCTCTCTCTTCTCTCTTTCCCCAAACCCTGCTGTGTCTTCCCATCCCATCGGTGCTTATCCTTATTGGCCTGTCGTCTAAGTTTCTATTGCTTCATCGGCTGGGTGTTGCCCCTCCCTGTAGCAAGCAAGCAGTGTGTCAAAGAAGCACTTGTGTGTTGCCAAAAAATCTTTTCAAAGAACATGTGCATGACTTTATAGTGGCTTTACAAGGCTACATACTGTAGGAGGAAGTGCTGAAGTGTGCGTGACGTACGAGTGTGCGCGTAGCTTGATGAGCATGGGTGTGCGCAAGGGAGTGTTTGTGTGTGTGCGCGTGTGTGTCTGAAAGAGGAAGCGAGAGAAAGGGTGTGTGTATATACATCATTCTTGTATAATTAATGTATCACAGTGAAGCATTTTATCTATACCAACTGGAGGGCCTCTTAAACACATCCCCTCCTATTGATTTTGAACTCTTGACCAATCCTATTTCACATCAAGACCAAAACCTCTGCGCCCCGACCTGCCACTGACTGTTGGTGATGGAACTTTTGACTGCAGAGCCAGAGATCATGTAAAACCTCAGAACTTTTCTGCAACTCCTCCCGAGATCCTTGTACATATCGCCTCAAGTGTTCTGATTGTCTTGTATTGCTATTGAAGTTCAAGTAAACGTGAAAAAAAAAAAAGGTTCCCGTTTGTGTTTCTGTTCGTGCATGTCTAAATGTAAACATGTCAACTTGCAGATGAGTTGATGCCGGCTAGTGCAGCAGCCAGAAAGAGTTGCAGCTCAATCAGACCACTGACTTATTACACCAGCAGAACATTGTTAGAGTTTGTAGTCTAGGCTCTGAGCTCATCTCTCCCCAGCAGATATGGTACGTATAGGAATTGGGGAATGATGAGTAAACATCCCCCCTGGAGTCTACAGGTGAATGCTGAGGTAGTGGAGAGGTCGACACAGCAGGAAGCAATTCAGTGCAGCCGCCGCATTGACATATCAGAGGGCGAGATGGAAAATTCCGCAGCTTTAATAGACCAACAAGTTGGGAGGGTGTGCTTGGTATATGATGTGAGGAGAGTGAGAAATGTTAGTGTGTAAGAAGCAATGTAGTCTAAGGTGACTGCCTGTGGTGTTTTAAGTTAATATGTTATTTTGTACAGCCACTTCAAAGGGAAATATTGAACCTTAATGCATCGATCGTACATCTACGTACATATTAAACATCAAATTCGAATGATAAAGAGAGATTTTCCCAAAATAGACAGTAATGGAAATGAGCTCAAAGTCAATCCAGCTACAAAATCTAAATGCTTTGGACACATCTATGCATTAATAATAGGGTGATGTAATTCTGTCAGGGATTATATAGCCACACATTGATAGCTTTTAATTTTAATATTTTTAAAAAAAAGTTGATGACAAATTTACTTTTCCCTAAATAAGCTTTGGGATTCTCCCAAAGATAAAAAGTATAAGAAGCGAAGTGTGATCAAATGAATTCAATACTAAATGAACTGCAGTTGTACGGGCCCCCGATTTGGTTCATCACAAAAACATATTGACAAAAAGCAGTCCACATAATAAATGTAAATGATGATGTTTGCTTTGTTGTGCTATCTGCTTAAAGCTCCACTAATCAATATTTCTGGATTAGCCTGAAACAGATCAAATGACACAGTGTGATGTAAGGTGTTGCTTGTTATGACAAAACAGCAGAGAATTACCGCCTACTTTCCAGCTCATTTGCACAGTGCTAAATGAACATCTTTGGCTCATTGTTTTGATTTTAACTGCTAATAACTCTACTGTTTTGATCCCGGCTCTCTTTAATCTTGTTTCAGTCTCAGCAGGCTGCTGTTTTAGGCAAACTTTGATAAATCTACCCTGTGCCACCTGGCCAGCACCAAACAGCAGGAAGACAAAGTTTGTGACTTTCTGAAAAATTAGAATCTTCCCCGTGGAGTCTGGGGAGACCAAACCAAAGCTAAAAGAGAAAGAATATTGGACTTACAATTCTCAGGTGGATAGAGACGCTTTAGCCCAAATGAGTGATGGCATGCTCTTTGTCTACTTATGTAAACATGTGAAAGCTGTTTCACACGCTTGCAGTAGTGCCCCCAAGTGGTCAAAGTATTTAATTACATACATGAAAATGAAATAACAAAAAAAAAACAAAAAACAATCACTATTATTTTTAATGATATGTGCGCTCATGGACTGCTAAGTTATTTACAAGCATACATAACTTTATAAAAGTCTGAGAACTAGTGGCATCCACCCTCTTCCATAAATAAAGATCTAGTTAAAACAGTTTGTAGGGGTCCTCTCACTTATATTACACAGAGATGGGAGGATGCATCCTATGTAATCACCTGATGCAAACCTTACAAATGAGTTTCTTTTTTCCTATTTGTGCTTTCCCTTAATGACATTCAGTGGGTTGCACAAACGAGCTACACAACCTAATTGCGTTTTATATAAAATATTTTACACGCTACATACTAAGTCATTGTAGAGTGCTAATTATTAATACTATCATGGAAATCAAAAAGTGCTTTTTAAAGTTTTTGAATTGTAAAAAAAAAATGATGTGTGGCGTGATAGTGGTTCTTCTGCGTTGAGTCTTGTTTGTAGTCTCATCTCACAGGTAAGTGTCACATGTGAAGCTAATATCAGTTTCATGGACAAAATGTTGACTGCTTACTTGACACACAACAAAAACAGAGGAACTTGCATAGTTTTAGACTCCATCCCCTCTTCCTGTCTCTTAGTTCATGCAGTACATTCTCTTTGACAGTATTTCATAAGGTCTGCGTTCCTTTTCTCCCCTCACTCTGTCAAAAATACTGAGGTATGTAGTTTGATTTCACGGGAAATGGTCTTGCATTCTTCAGATCTCTTGTCTGTCCAAATCAGTCTTCAGGCAGCAGGTGGATGCAGGCACATGCAGTGGTAAGTGGGAATGAGGTTTAGCAAACAGTATGGTGGGGTGACAAGGGGCTGTCAGGGGTCTCAGTCGGAGAGAGATCTGAACTGGAGCTTTTAAACATAGCCGAGATGTGGAAGGCCTGGGAGAAACATAAACACATAACCGACTTGAGGATTAAGCAGACTTTGACATGTGGATACGCATTGATGCACAAAGACAAGCAGGCAAGGTATACTTACCACCCAGTAGGCAGTGAGAGCTCCCTGTATGTAGCCTGTTAGTACATCAGACGGGTGGTGCATGTAGTCTGAGATACGGGTCAGGCCTGTGTAGATTGCCAGCATAACCAAGAAAAACTGCAGCACGGGTCTCAGCAGCCGAGCTCCACGCCATGTCAGCCGTGCCTGCAGGTAAAACTATATTTCAGAAACAAAAACAGTCATATTTAATGCGCTGAGCAATACATTACAGATACAAGACATTTACAAGTGAAGAAATAATCATGGCTACAGCTACGCGTTACAGTGGGGAGGGCAAAAAACGTTTTCTCTTTTTGTTAACGGTCAAGAATTTACAGCTTCCACCAGAAGGTAATGGCTATGGTGGATGGTGATCGGATAAGTGGTTTCTGAGATCAGTTAAGATTTGTTTTTGTGATAGATTTTATTGATTTGAGTGGTGTGGCAATAACAAATATATTTAATTTTGATACTGCAAATTATTAAACATTGTATACTAAAACAATGAAGGTTATAGGAGGTTAAGCAGCAGCTTTGAGAGTACTCAAAACCTAAAAATAGAGGTTTGTGACATCCTGTTTCTGGACTTCTGTATTTATCAGTTATAGATAGTTAATTCAATTTAATTCAGTTTTACTTATATAGCACCAGTTCACAATACCTCAAAGTGCTTTACATCAAAGGGTAAAGACCCTGCAATATTAGAAAGAAATCCCAACAGTCACGCTACTTCCCTGTGAAAAAGCACTTGGCGACAGTGGGAAGGAAAAACCCTTTTTAGGAAGGAAAACCAGGCTTAGGGAAAGGAAGACATCATATGCAAACCACTTGGGTATGAGGGGAAAGAGAAATGACTAGACAGAAACTTGGCAAAAGACATAGATATTCATAAATATATATTTATAATGTAAGCATTCATCAACTACTGCGACTGTAAGCATTAATTTCATGAGTCTTGGTGACCAAGTTCAGCATTTTATTTATAATCTTTTGCTAGCATTTGTGTCTGAACGGTTGATGAACAATTTAACTGTTAGCCAAATTTTCTTTAGCTAAAAAATGAGTAATAATTTTATTCATAAGATTAACTAGCTATTTAAACTGTTTATCTGGTTTACTATTAGTTAACAGTGCCAACTAGCTAATTATGTATTTCTGTGTTGTTTTCCTCACCAGTTTTAATCATTTATGCATTGCTTTTTTTTTTCTCTCTCTAATGCTAAGTCTTACTTTCTTTTAAATTTTCTGTTAAGACTTGTATCGGTGCAGTTCTTTAATATAATGGTGATTTCAGTTTTTTTAATTTAGTTGAGCTCTGTTAGCTGAAACCTTAGATACTGAAGAAATACCACCCACTTTCTTGGGAACATGGCTGGGAATTACTCTCTTAAGGCACTTTGTGTCCATTTTAACTTGACTTTTTCATCCATCTATATGTCTCCTCTTTTTCACCAGTGCACTGTTAAAGCTTTCACGATGGCTTTCAATACAGCAGGAGGCATATTAGTTAACTATTGTTTTATGGATCCACGAGCAGCAAGATTCACTCTGAAATGATTCCTGATCTACTGTCACAGGTGTGTCACAGCCAATGCGCCACTCACATCATAAAACACCCGATATTGTGACGAGACACTGTTGTGAGTCGGCTCTCATTGTCATCTAACCTGCTGGCTTCCACCTTTGGCACCCTAGTGTTCATTTGCTCAGAGAGATGCATAAAAATCACATTAAATTATCACCACCCCCAACAAAAAAGGTACCGTAGAAAGTCAGTGTGAAAGACAAAGTCAGGACAAAGAAAAGACTGAATGTGCACAACTGAGCTTTCAGTTCCACTTATGAATTAGGCAGGGAGTTCTTAAGTTGAAAAAAGAGATTCTTTAAATTATAAATGATAATTTCCCGCTTAAAATTAAGTGGTACTAGTCACATTGTTAGAGAACAAAGTCGGGCAGCTAAAGATCCAGATGTTTTCTCCTGAAATAACAGCTGTCACAATCACTATAATATTATAGTGATATATAATATATAATAAGCTATTTTATATAATAGCAACGACAGCAGCGGAAGTGATTCCTGCTCATCTGTTTCACTGATATAAAGTGGGTAAACCCTCCTCTAAAATGCTGAGAATCTGAAAGCTTTACAATTTGTTGACTCAGACTTTATCTAAGCCTGGTCCAAATCTTCCCACCAAAGATTAACAGTTACATGCGCTCTCTTTGCATATAATATGCAATATATGTGAATTTCTATAGGACACTATGGAACATTTAAGATCAATCATGAACAATCGTGTTATATTTTCTTTATGCTGAGCTTGTTAGCTGTGAAAATGCTTGAGTTTCTGCTAATGCAGCATTTACGTCCGCATAAAAAAATGAGTACACATATTCACATAACTGAGAACTTGCATCCACAAATATTGGCTTTCTTATACACATACAAATGCAGGGGCTTACACACACACACACACACTCGCACAATAGAGCAGCACAGCGAGACGAGGTCACACTCCTCTCAAAGCAGAACAAAGCAGTCTCTGTTTGTGCCATATCTCCCTCCAGTCCCTCATCTCTTATTCTCTCGCTCTTTGATGCTAACTGGACTGGGGATGAGTCCCTGTTTCATTCATTCTCTCTCAGCATTTTGCAGAGTGATGGTAATTGGAAATTGGAGAGACAGTCAGTTTTCTTTGCCAGTATGAGTGTGTGGTGTGTGGGAGAGAGAGAAAGAGAGATAGAGGAAGAGAACATTTTTGGAAAAAGAGACGAATAAATAGAGATACTCACAGCTAAATAGAGCATTGTGTACATTGCAAAAGAAGCATGGCCTGAGAAAAAGGACTTCCTGAAAAAGGGGAGAAGTATTTAGAATTGCAAATTGCAATACGACATTAAAAGCACAAATTCATGAATGCAGACACACACCTGGCTTCCTCCACTAACTTGTGGTCAGGCTGGCGACAAGTCACTGTTTCAATGTAGGTCCCAGGTGTGCAGTTGAGTGATGCATAGGTAATGCCGCACACTGACAGGAAGTGCGGTCGAAGCCGTCCCACGCTGAGCTTGGCCATGTTGGTCAGTGATTGGCCGACAAAACATCCAAACAGGAAGCAGCCTAGCTCCTTGTATAGACAAGAAACGTATAAGTTCCTCACAAAGGCCTTCGAGCTGACACTGTGGAAACGCACCCGATAACACTCCCCGAGAGCGATCTAGATTCAGATGCAACATGAGAATCACAAGATTACACATTGTACAATGAATAAAAATGGGATGACTGATACGACAGGAATGATGAAGATGATGAATACTCACAGTGAGGCCGGTGATGATGATGCCACCTGTGATGAGTAATTCATCTGATATGGCTTCTTTGTGCAGGTAAGGATAGGTGATGCTGGGATCCCCACAAATGAAGCCTCTTCTGTAAGGACTCAGTGCCTTTATCTCACATGCAAGGAAAGGGATGGAAGCTGCATGGGAGGAAGAAGAGGGAGATAAATAGAAATGTCTCTGAGTAAAACTTAAAGTGATAGGAGGAGAAAAGAGGACTATGGTCTCATCTCAGGTTACCCAAGAAGAGACATTGTTAATAATAGATAAAAAATAATATAATCAAAACATAAATTTAAAGCTACAATAAAACATACAAAACAGATGAATAGGGATTTGCAGAAAGGAAAAAAAGTTTGGGAAAGTAAGACTTTTACAGAAAAAAGGAAATTCAACTTTTACTGTGGAGAAGAACCATTAGGAATGTCGGGGTCGTAACACTCCTCCACTGGGACCAAAGAAACGCAGAGAACAGCAGAAAGCTCCAGTTTCCTTACTGAATAAAAGCTGAATCCACTGAGAGTGGAAGAGCGGAGCAAGACGGCGCTCAATAAAAGACCCAGTTTGAACTGCGCATGTGTGTATGCGTGTCTAAGTGTATGCATTTCTGTTGATGAGGAGAGAAAGGGGGGGGGGGGGGGGGGGTTTTGTGGGTTCA
>VURO01035205.1:0-12123 GCA_015108175.1 Pelvicachromis taeniatus | reverse complement strand
TAGCCCTGATTTCTCCCAGCTGTGTTTCCCTGCTGTCTCTCATTTCCTGATTGCTCCTCTGTGTATTTAAGCCCTGTGTTTTCATTGGTCTGTGTTGTGCTCTCCCTCCTCCCATGCTGTGTGTGTCTGCCTGTGGAAGGTTAGTTTGTGGTGTCCAGTTTTGTTACTTTGTGTTCATGTTTTGCCTCCGTGAGTCTGCACTTTCTCCACCATTCCTGCCTGCTCACGACACACGGTACATCAAAGGATGCACTCGAGTCGCATGGCGCCCACGCTGTGGAGAGTTTGGTGTAAAAATATCATTTTATATTTATCAAACTATGTTATCTCTGGCATTTTTTATACAGTATTAACTCCAGCCAATACGTCCATTTCCCACACCATAAACATCCAGTCACTTTTTATTAACCATGCAATCTCAACTGTTAACTGTGCACTTTTTCTCTCTTAACTGTGTAATTATAAAACTGTGTACATAATGGATATTTTGTGTATTTCTTAAGTATTTATTTGTTTCATTCTTGCTGCCCGTTTATGCCCTGTCCCGATCTTAACGCCATGCTGCTCAGACTGTACCCTAATTGCCCCTCGGGGATAAATAAAGTCATTCTGATTCTGTCAACTAAATAAAATTGTTTCTTTCTTATGTGCAGACACAACACTGACTCCTCCACTGAGGTAGGTGTCTTTTTCTCACCCTTGAATGATTCATAGGTCGGAATAGTCTGGACTGAAAATGAGTGAAAAAGCAGCCAATGTCTAAAGAAAAGTGACCTTAAGAAAGTCTGTAAAAATATTAGGAGGAGCTCTTCAAAGGATTACAAGTCTTTGGAAACAAAATATGTGGAAATGAGAGGGGGGGGGCTCAAAACATTTGCAGTCCTGTAGAGAAAATAAAGCATTTTTAAATAAGTGAGACGATGAGGCTTTTTGAGTGGCTTTTTGAAGGTAACTTTACGTTTTAGTGTGCAGCTCTGTCAAAACATGCTGAGAAATAATAAATGTCTTTTAAGGAGCAAACTGTTGAGGAGGTCAGAGAGGTGACAGTGGGATCAATGAGGTTTTGGGCAGTTTTATACCTTTAAAGGCCAACTTCTTGCCTTCCTCTGTGCATTTATTTATTTTTTTTAGACTTTTTTTTCCTGCTGTGATTCTTTTTTTTGATCTAACGCGAACATCTGAGATCAAAAGTGTACTGTAACATCAGGGATGCGCACACCGAGACGGTGCAGGACTCTCCTTTGTCACTCTCTTATTGTCACTCTGCATGCACGCTTGTTTAATACATTGTCCTCCCAATCGCTTATGGAAATTGGCTCATTTTCCAAACACAATGATGAACTGTGCTGAGTGAAAGAAGCGCTCGGTGCCAGGACTTTTTCATCTTTTTGTCCCGCTGCTCAAAGAGCCCATCTCCTTTCGTCCTCTCACCAAACTGTCAGCGCTGCATGCCTGCCAGTCCTTTCTCTCCGCAACTTCACCAATAACTCAGCAGATAAGACCCGTGACCGCTGCCCTTTGTTTTGTCCCGGTAAACAGTTTAAAATGAATTTTAACTGGCCTGCCCTGGGAATACGTGTCATATTAGGCATGTCGGCCTTGTACGGGAAGAAAAAAATGAATTGCGAATTGGGGATGATGCCAAAAGAAGGCCGGGGTAATCAAGTCTTCTCACCGAGGGCAGACAAAGCCCCACGCAATCCTGCAGGCGTTAGCTAGGCATGCCTTCCAGTTGCTGTAGTTAGGATGGTAGAGGTCGAGGGGAGCCCATATCTGCTCTTTTAATGATTTTACTTTGCCTTTAAGTGATGCTCCTACCGTTTGGACTAAAGACTGTTTCTAACCAAGGCAAAAGATACTCTAATGTCACCTGCTGTTTGTGAGGGGCAGCCAATCAGGGGAGGGGCTAAAGGACATGATAACATCACATTTTGAAGCTCTTGAATCTTCTACTTCCCGGGGTTCCTAGGGAACCTGAAATCAGGTGTTGGGGAAAAGAATCACTTAGAAATAACTCACGTGAGACACGTCTCAGTGTCAGTTCCCTGGATGTTCACTGGTGTCGGTGTGGTGGGTCTGCACCTGTGGAAATCCACCACCAGCTCCTTGGTTTTCCCCGCCGTTATCAGGAGATGGTTTCGCTGCCACCAGTGTAGAGAGTGAACAGGAATGGTCCCAGCACAGTTGCCTGCGAGGCCCCTGTACTGCAGACCAGCCTGTCAGAGCCTGGCTACTGTTGGCAGCCAGTAAGGTAGTCCAGTATCCACTGGGACAGGTGGTGGTCCACTCCTGGTGTTAAAGGTGGAGAAATCTAAGAATATGATCCTCACAGTACTTCCAGGCTTCTATAGTTGGGTCAGAGTTCAGTGCAGGAGGTAGATGATGGCACCATCCACCCTGATACCCTGAGGTTAGTTTGAGCCATTGTTTAAAACGGGATTTAAAACCTGCATGGACAGTATATCCAGTCAAATATGAAAATAAGGTTTTAAAACGTTTATTTCCCCCATAAACTTTATTTTTTAAATAATAACCGGGATAATAAATGACTGAGATGAGAAACCTCTTTTAAGGCAGTGTCCTGGCTAATGAGGACAACAGTAAAATCAATAGTTGCTGCATGAACCGGTAACACACACACACACACACACACACACACACTGAATCAAAAGCAAGAACAAAATAAAAAATAAAAAAACAACCAAAATTGATCAACTTTAGTGGCAATAAAGCTTGAAGCACCAATAAAAGTCTAACGCCGGGAACAAGAATTCGTGTTCAGGCACAACGTTTTCAGCTCATGAAGTTTTAGAGGATTTCGATTTCGGCAGGAAGGAGCTGCACATCTGAACGCTTTTTTCCAAATTCAGTCCAAACTTCTGGGGCACACAGAAGGAATGAGTCATGCAACCAAAGACACGAAGTTCCCACATGTTTCTGGTGAATGTAAGTCTGTAAGGTGGAAGCAAACCAAGAACAGCCTCATAAATAATAACACACCGGCGGTTGAGTCCATGAAAGGGCAAAGCAGACCATCTGACCCAAGTAAACGTCTTACTGCAGAGGGTAAGAGCTTTAAGGATTGTAATAAATCTCGCTGCTCCACGGTAGAGCCGGCACATGTAAGCACATGCATGTAAATCACGTCACCATAATCCAGCACTGACATAAAGGTGGAAGCAGCAAGTCTACCTCGTTCCTCCGAGGACAGACGCGACGCAATTCTAAAATAAAAAAATCAGCTTCAGTTTAAATCTTCTCTCCGTTTGCTGAGCGTGAGGTATAAAAGAGGGACAGTCGGGAATTATGATTCATGAGCATTTCTAGTGAGGTAATAACTGCAGTGATACATGTAAAGCTCACCATTAGCATTGTCAAGATTCAGAACAAGTTTTAAATCACGCAGGCTCTGCTGTATTAAAAGCTTCCATAATAATAATAATAATAATAATGATGATGCTAATCTCTCTGCTGGTATCCATGTCTGGACCATCAGTGATTACAGATACCATGCAACCATCACTGCAAACAGCCCATAATAACCTTTAAATAGCATGACATTATTACGCTTTAATATGTTCTCCCTTTCTGCACAGTACTTGCCTCTGAAAATAACTTTAGCTTTGCTGTATAGATACATGCTGAAGTGGTCCAATAATCGTGATAGCTAAGGTTAGCCAGGCTGTCGGAAAAATGACCTCGTTTGACAGTATTTGCTGATTTAAACACTCATGAGCTGATCGTTCCACTTCGCCTCCAGCCCTGCTCTTGTACATTACTCACAAACAGCGCTGAAAACACACCAAACTGTCAAGACACCTTAAAGAAGTCGAGTCTTTCTTCCAAATCACACTTTGAGCTCAGTTAAACTCATAACATCAATATTTGGTTTGTAATAACTAGAGGGCTGGAAGAAAGCCAGTCGCAGGTGAATTAAACTCAAGCCCAGCTGATTCAGCTGTATGGATTTGAAGTTCTCCACATCCTCCCAGGGTCATTTCCAGCCTTTTTCTCACGTCTCCTCAGCCCCGATTGGAGGATCGCTGGTTTCTCTTTACTTCTTAGCACGTAGCCAGAGTTCAGCCGAGGGTTGTGTCACCTGCTGAGCCATTTATTTTAGTCAAATTGTACTAATTGTGATGTTTGTGCAGCTTATATGATAATTCTGCTTTCCAGAACAATACGGCTAATAACGGGTGTAGGGAGGTCATGGGAAAAAGCACAGTCGCGTTCCAATTAGTGCTCTTAGCACTGATTAACCCTCTCGTTGCCACGCTGCAGCTTGAATGGCGAATCTTGTTCTTAATGCTCTGAAATATGCTGTTTGAGAAATGTCATTAGGTGAGGCCTTTTGGGGCAGTGACACCCGATAAAAGCGAGGGCGTCCCGGCTGCAGTAAACTTCTAAACCCCTCGTTTGTCAAACGCCCCATAAGAGAGATAGATTATCTATTCATTGGATTCTTTATGGCCCTCTTTCATGTCTTGTTTGCCCACATTAAAGTCTGGCAATCAGCACCATGTGACGGTTCATTATGGTTCCAGGACACTTAAAGAGGTTGTTGTTGTTCTCTTTCCAGACCATTGCTCTCTGGATCTATTTGAACTTGTGTCGCTGCAGCACGGCCTCATAAAAGGTCCCGCAAGCAGGTCGCTTCGTACACTCTGAGGCGAACATCTGCTCGTATAAACGGCATCCGCTAACACATGCATGCAACTGAGAAAATGAAGGGTTTGTCCACTAATCCCCGCTCTGCTGCATCACAGACAAACGTGGACCTTTGTAGTGGTTATAGTGCAGTGGGGTAACCTGTGGGGATATAATGCTGCGCAGGCTTGACATTTATTTAGTAGAATTCACCCTGATTTAGTGCAAGCAGCAAAACAATTCAAGAATTAGATATCTAGAAACAAGAACATATCTCTGTTTCTTCTATGTAATGCTAACAAAATTATATTGTGAGTCTGAAAATGATAAATTTAAGTTTTTTTTTTCCCATGACTTAATGGACTCCAGTGTTAAAATATCCAATTTTACACCACAAACATTTTGCAGTTGGCTAAAAATACAGTTTTGGTCTCAAGAGCTAATTGCCCTCTTCGTGACAACTCAGCAGGGAGTGACATTGTTTTTAACGCACCCATTTAAATTGTATTAGGTCTTAAATTTTGTATTATTAGCAGCTTGGCCTCTTTGAAAAGCAGGTGGATGGCAACAGCGGTGGCTGCAGCTACTAGCTATCAGCTTGGCTAATCCTTAAACTGGACCACTGAACCATGTTTGTCGTGAGTTGTGTAATTTGGTGTTAAATAGAATCACATCATCAGCATATAATAGTTTATGCTCAGTCTGTTCCTTCTGAAGCATTTTCAGTGCAATTGTTTTATACAGGTTCTGGCTTACTGCGTGGTTAATTGTGCTAACAGTGACCAGTAACTGGAGGTTTTCAAAATAATAATAGCTGGTGTTAGTTGCTAGCTTAGCGCTTTATTTTACAAAGCAAAAGAAAGAAGAAAAAAAAGGACATTTATTTGGACATTACCAAGCAGCACTCATTAACAGGCGTCTGTTATCTGTCAGTGTGACTCACCCATACAGTCTATGACTGCTTGCTAACCAAGCTAGCTAG
Organism: Pelvicachromis taeniatus; assembly: GCA_015108175.1. Classification (NCBI taxonomy): domain Eukaryota; kingdom Metazoa; phylum Chordata; class Actinopteri; order Cichliformes; family Cichlidae; genus Pelvicachromis; species Pelvicachromis taeniatus. Next base: position 6,494 of record VURO01035205.1, on the reverse strand, counting down.
CTATAAGCTAGTTAACGTCTTTCTGTTCTGATGTAAAAACAACATATCATATATAAATATGGTCACTTCGGCTCAAAGTACTGATAAGAAGGCAAGCAGAAATGATTGAATGGAAGCCTCAAGACTTCAGAACCTTATGTTTGGTATCACATTGGCTATATCGAACTTTGATAGTCTGAAAACCCTGACCGTTTTTTACCCTCAGTTCTCTACTCTCAAAGGAGAGGAGGGTTGTTAAGTTGTTTTTGTGTGTAGATGTAGATCTTGTGCAGGGCCGAAGCATTGTCATATTTGGTTATATGTCTTTAAATGCATCAGAAAACAACAGTAAAGATTTTAAAGTTTTTTATGTCTCGGACAAGTTGTGTGCTAAGAGGCAGTTAAATGACACTAGAGCTGTTGTGAAGGACTTTCAGCATCATCGTGGTGATTACCTGAGTGTGGTGAAGTTAAGTCATGTGACTGTAGTATACAGCTTTTTTTTATAGCTGTGCATTAGTGTTTTACTTCTGTTCATTGTACTTAAAAGATCATAAAGCTGTCATCAGTTTGTCGAGATTATCTTGCTGATTGACGCTTATATGAATCATGGCTCTAAAACGTACTTTTCTATCCATATGGACACACTGTGTTGGCTTTTCTTTGAGGAAAACTGGGGTGACGTTGGATTCCACATTGGCCTACAATATGTCATCATCCTCGTTGTCAGAGGTTAACCTCGCGAGCTGAATCTTTTTATTCGTTTCTGACAGAGTAAGAGATGTTCCGTTTTCTGTAATTACGCCTGGAACTAAAATGTCATGTGTATCTGGATGAAGACCTCTGAGTTTTGTATCTTTGCCCAGAGATCTGGTAGTTTATAGGTTAAAGTAAAAATTTGTGGGAATGAAAATCAAGTCATTTTAAGCTTTAGGCTGAGTTTGAAGCCTGAAACTAACATTACAGATCTGATTAATGCTCTTTTAAAGCCCTAATTTCACTGCATCTAATCAGAGGTTTTAGTAAGTATGGGATGTGCCCTGGTGTCGCTCCCACCAGTCATATCCACAGATACAGTATGTGTAATACCAGTCTAAATAACATTTTCAGATATCTCAAATGTCCTTATGACTCATCAGTATGTGAGCAATGTAATACGATTGTCATGGGAATTCCCATCAAATACTGGCTCATAAAGGCAGGAAGAGGTCAGGCAGGGATGATGAATCTGCACTTGAAGACCTGCTACAAGGTCTGGGTGAAGGTCACCCACCGTCAAATGATGTAGCTGACTTTATTCTATAGCAGCTTGGATAGTGTGTGTGTGTGTGTGTGTGTGTGTGTCCGCAAGATGTATCCTTAAACTGTGAATTAGTTTAACGTTAAATGAAAATAAAAACAAAATCGTACAATTTCACTTCCCCAAAGCAGAAGTGCAGATTTCTTGGATGATCCACATTAATGAAAACCAGACTTACAAACAAACATATAGCAACAATTTCCCATTAAAACAATTACATTTGTACATTTAAAGAAGTTTATTTATTTATTACAAGCTGCTCTATAGACAAACCTAACACTCAGCACCGACTGAACGTGGACTTTTTGGGTCTAATTGGACCATCATTTCCAAAACAAACATAATATATTATTCAGTAAAACAACCGAGACAACAAACTCATCTGTAAACTGTTAACAGTTTACACACACACACACACTCAAAATCATTTTCCAGGTTGGTCAAAGATAAGGGGTCATTATTCTGTATTTGGTCATTAAAATTAGCCCAGAAGAAGGCGTGCAGCTGCCACAGCACACATGTGCTGCTTTTTAAGGCTAATATGGGGATGTTTTACCTCATTTTAAAAAGTCAGCTTGTCCTGCGCCCAAAGCGTCGTCTACACATTTTGCCCTTGAGATAGCGTCCCTCTATCTTTAAAGGCCTGCTGTGAAATGCGGGATTCCCACGCCACACATGTTTTGACTCCCCAAACTCGACAATAAGACAGTTTCTCACAAACTGCTTCCGATTTTTGGAAACTAGTGAAAGATGCCGAGTAGCCCTGAATAACCTTGGCAAAAGAAATTACTTAGAATTTTCATTTCCCATGAAAAGGTCAGCTTCCCATCTCTTTCGTTTATCTCTTGCCCTTGTTTACATCCCTCCACCTGCTATTTTTTTGCCCCTCTACCTCCATCATCTGTAGCTTCGAATACCTTAATTGTCACTTTTCGCCTCTGCGTCTGTACATCTTCATCGCCGCTCTCCCAGTGCTGTAGGTGGAGCACAGAGAGTGGAAAATAAAGCCCTGGAAGCCACCAAAATGTCATGTTAATGTTTCATAAATCTTCCCCCATCTCGGGATAATTGCTGAGGGGAAACAGGCTGTGTGTCTGCACACACTCAACCCAACAGTCGTGGTTTGGCTGCAGCTTAATGTGGTGAATCTTTCATCATTTTGTCTGCTGTTGCACTACAGAGCAGTGCAGGGTCCAAAAGTAGGGTTTCTCCTGATGCTGTTCGAGCGTCGAACCCTGTGACCTCTGCAGCTCCGCCGCTCCCTTTGAACCCCGGGGTGAGGTGGTCAAGCATCATTGTCAAGGCTAATTCAAGGTCAAACAAACGCGACCTGATAATCATCTACCTCGTGTTGAGCTGCGTCGGGGCCTGGCTGCATTTAACGAGGAGTCAGAGCATAGCGATCCTCTCCCCCTCCTCCTCCTCCTTCTCCTCTTCCTCCTCAGATGCTTTTATTGTTCTTGTTTGTAAGAAGTGAGGCTGAAGACGACCGGAAAAGTCCCATCACGGCTCCGCAGCGTTCAGCCGCTGCACTGAAAGCAACAGGCAGGCCCTGATCGCAGACAGGAAGCTTATTCTGCCTTTTTAGAGGTTTTACGAAAGGCGTTTATCAGCTTGGACATAAATTAGGAAACAGCCAGTAAAGGTTAGACTGGCCAGGCACCGATCCAGGACTACGTCAAAGGCATTAGCCGTCTTTGCACTGCACCTTTACAGGTACAGACCCCTAATTGGTCCTTTCATCTTCAAATAACACAAGTTGCTATTCTTTTCAAACTGACAGACTAGCTGCTTTCATAATTTGTCATTAGAGTTTGCACTTCTCATTTAATCCCTTTCCTCCTCCCTGTTGACTGCTACTGTTACTGCATGTAATAGATTACATTTCGGGCATAGCAAACAGATGATTGGTGCTAAGAACCCCGACGATGTGACCTGGCATAACCTGTACCGTTGATGCAGCCCACAACCATCATGACTGGCCTGTCTAATCTAATGTAAATGACTAAAACACCATGACTGTGTGTGGATGGTTGTTTGTCCGGGGTGTACCCCGCCTCGCGCCCTATGGCAGCTGGGATAGGCTCCAGTCCCCCCGCAACCCTGACAAGGATAAGCGGAAAAGAATGATTTCATGGAATATGACTAAAACTAAATGTTTCAGTCAAAGGACGATGACTACAACTGGATGAATCATCCTTATCTTACCTTATAAATTTAAATGTGATCAATTAAACTCTGTTGAAGGCTTGAATAGAAAGAAATCTGAGGTTAAATATGACCAGACCTCAGAAAAAGAGGAAAAACAAGAGAGACTCTTAGAGTTATTTGATTTATAGGCCAATATATGTGCCATCCAAACAGCGCCTTAAAGGATAAAAACTCAAGCACTGCCTTCAAGTCAGATTTACAATATTCAGAGGTGGACCGATGCCTTCATGTCTGAACAGGTTGAAGCTCCAGCAGCACCTGTACCGTCACATCCAAACGTTTCACACTTTAATGCTTCACTTTCTTTATTTAGATGATTTTTTTTTTTTTGTACATGTTTCTATGACAGCGAAGTGCAGCCATCAGGATTTCATAAGGTTCAAAGACTTTTATTGGAAAACACATCAAATGTGAGTCTTCTTGCAGCTGGATATCAGCTTCTGGGCCAAATCCTGATTGATGTCGATCCATTCCTGCATTGTCAGAGCTCCAAGCTGTTCATAGTTTATGCACATCTGCTTTTTAAGGAGTGACAACACTGAACAATTTTCGAAAAAAATCAAAGACAAACTTCTTCTAATGATCCAGGAGCAAGTTAGAGGCAATGTGTCCTCAAAAGCAGAAGCTCGCACACTCTGATCAGCCTGAATCGCCATCAATCAGCGTACAAGCTGATATCCAGCTGCAAGAAGAAGTAAATACTTTGCATACATTTGATTGATTTGCCAGTAAAAGTCTTATGAAATGATTGTTCTTCACTATATAATAAAACATGTTGAAGAAAATCTAAACAACAACTGAAGTGGCAAAGAGCACAAAGCCCAAGAACTGTGTCAGTGCCCAAACGTTTGGTTAGATTGTGGTAGAAAGAGTACCTTTGTTGTTTGGTTTCATCCGGCTCATCATGAAACACATTACACACAACAATTTTTAAACAGGACAGTAAAAAAGAAAACATAAAACAACCAGTCATACACATGCAGCAATGAGGCAACATGAAAGGACAAGCCGAGCATGTGGTTTGGAGCCAAATCATTGTCCCTGGAGATGGAGCTCAACAGTGACCACCTGCTGTTTAATGGCTGTGGTTTCCAGTTCATTTTCTCCACTGGCATTTCAGGAAGTCCTCGTTTGAAGGCTTTTAATCCTCGAACGCGGTCAATCAGCTATGAAGTGAATCATGACCAGAAAAATGTTTGTTTTGGATTGAAAAACACGGGAAAACACAAAAGGGAAAAGCTGTGTACATAATTACCTTTAACAGTCAATAAACTACTCTTCCCATAAGGCACTGCAAATCTCAGCTTCATCCCTGACCGCAGTCGCCGCGTTTAGGGTTTCTAAAGGTTTACGCTCACCAGTGCTCACGGTTTTGGACATGTCCATGGTAAACGCAAACTTCACCAGCCAAATGTCACTATTTCACTCAAGGATTGTGGGTAGAGTAGTTCTTTTCCACAATATCGTGAAACACGGTTAATATCAGGGGCAATTCTGGGATCAGACCAACAACAGAGGGCTCTGCAATTAAAACATAAGCTGATGGGGTAATGGCATCAGGCGGGTGGCGTGGACACGATAACTCCAGAACGAGGTGACGTAGGACTTTCGGATTGGCACCATAAATGTATCGGTTAAAAATCTCGGACAGTTGCAAATCTCAGTTAAAATCTTGTGAATGTGATAAGAAGGAAGTCATCTAAAATGTTCCTATTTATACCATAGGTGCATCTAATAGGAGGCTGGGAGGCAGCACTGGTGGTATATTGAACCCTGCACACTCAGCTACACATTACAAAGTGTCTTTCAAATGCAACCTAATCAGCTGGATGTCTGATTGTAGTCTTCTTAAATTAATTCAAAACCAATAATCGCAGAGTTCACTTTAGTGTTTCTGGGTGGACTCGGTCTCAGTCACGCTGACCAGAATTTTCCAGAGAAATTTAAAGAGGTCACTCCCAGAAGGGCTGTCTACCAAATCATCCAGTGATTAAAGTCACATTATTCAGGACAGACACTGGAAAATCAAACGACTACTCCATACCTCCGGACCAGAAGCAGAGTCTGAGTTACATTTATTGTGCAGACTCGGCACGGAGCATCAGGCAGCCACGTTTAGAGTGAGATGGATCCTGTAAAATGTTCATATCAGTGAACGTTTGTTTGCTGGAGAGTAAAACACACAGATTAGTGACGTGAAGCCAGCAGCAGAAGTCATCCATGGAGTGAATCCAACAATGAAGCAGAAACCTCTACAGTGGCTGAAAACTGAAGTGTTGTCGTCCTCATCGCTTCTTCATTTATATCCATCGGTGAATAAAACAACATATTTAATAAGTCAGAGATTCTTACTGCAGTTCACTGTCCATAAATCTACTTTAAATAAACCACAAAGTCCAATTCATCAACAGTAGGAAACAAACTACCGTAATTTCCGGACTATAAGCCGCTACTTTTTGCACGAGCTTTGAACCCTGCGGCTTATTGTCCGGTGCGGCTTTTCTGAGGCTTTTTCATGATTTTTGTGACATCGTAAGAGGATTTGTTTTGGTTTGTTCCGCCATTTTGCCTGGCAGAAAGGCATGTGATCAGACACGGAAAAGAGTGATATGTTGGTCACATGTCCGTCCGCCAACCAAAGTAGGCACTACTTTGTACGGCACGTACGAATTCGTGCGAAAAAGAGACTAGATTAGCAAGCTGGCTCTGGCTGGCCCTGTACCCATATCTGCAGCAGGTCTCCAAGGTGAACAACCTCTGGCATGTTAGAACAAGGCAGCTAAGGGAAGTCGGCAAGTCAGATCCATAACTTCAGGATAAGGATTGGCTCTAAGGGCTGGGTCGGTCGGGCGGCGGTGTTTTGCCCACTTTGCGGGGCTCTTCCGAGGCTGGTGGAGCAGTCGCTCCGTTGCCCCCGCAAGGCGGGCTGTGCACCGCCGCTACTAGCAACTAGCCCGCTAGCGCTACTAGCCCGCTAGCGCACCTGCGGCTTTTAGTCTTGTGC
>VURO01035204.1:1891-25604 GCA_015108175.1 Pelvicachromis taeniatus | reverse complement strand
AAGTTTCTCCCCGGTGTACGAGGCCTGCCTATTTTACGAGCCGAGCTCCGATACGTCACCGCTGCAACAATGTGAATTATTGTTTATAAGATGATTTGTTCCACAGTGGATTGTGTTGCTGCACGGATGTTTTAGAGTGTGACACGAGTAAGTTGGTGTTGGGCCGGAACGTTAGGCTGTATGCTGTTGATGTACATGGCAGAGAGTTAACCTGAGTCACCTGACTTATTAATAAACCTTACTACCCCGTTGGGTAGAAAATAGATATTCTGGAGTTTGTCGTGAATGAGACCAGAATATAACAACCGCTAGTTTCGCTTCGCCTTTCTTACCCGGAAACTTCTACCCAGAGCCGTTCCAAGGCTTATCCCTTTATGATGACACCTGCTTGGCTCACATCCGTCCGTCCGTACGTACAGTTAAGAAAGTGCAATTTTAGTTTTGTTTGAAGTTTAATAAAGTGTTGTTTTAGTTTTACCGTACGTGTACCAAAACGGGTTCCGAGCTTGGTTCTGGAACGGATTAAACTCGTAACCTGGGGTTCCACTGTATCAGTGTTGGCATTTATAACGGCCGATAAATTAAAACTTTAATAAAATAAGGACAAGATGGTAGAAATATCCTTCAAACATGTAATAAAAGCACAAACAACAGCTGAACCAGCCAGAGCTTAAACCAGTAAACGTGGAGTCATCCAGTCATACACACTTAAGAGACGTTAGGGAACATTATCGGCCAATATATCACATTCTTATAGATTGGTCTTAAAAATCTCATATCGGTCAGGCTTTATTTGGACCAAACAAATACAGAATTGCCACGGCATGACTATGGGTTCAACTTCTGGGAAGAACATGGCTGACCTGAATAGTGTTTTGAGCTGAGACTTTTCCAGCAGCTGTGGGGAGAACACCTTGTAGACTCCAGCCTCCTGCGGCTGTTTACGCCGGAACCCTGCTGAGATGTTGACGGGACAAACACTGGCCACACTGTTAAAGAACAGATCAGGTGTGTCGGTCGTCAAGACGCTGGCGAAAGGGAACAGCCGGGGGTCCGGGAACCCGAAGAAAGAAGTGTTGAGGTAACCATGGACGATGGTTGCTACAGTGCTGTGATAGCTGCCAGGCAGCTCGTCAAATGGAGGCGTGAAACCTTGAAACTGGACTCCAGACCCGACGCTAGCCTGTAGAGGCGTCGCCAACACTACAATGTCATAGAGCTCTGATGCCGTCCCTGTTGCCGTGGTGAAGCTCAGCTGGTATTGGAGTCCCTCTCCTGTATTACAAAAAAAAAAAAATCTCCGTGGATGACAGCGAAAATACTGACAAATGTATTATTCTTTGCTCTTTATTCTGATCTTAAACACTCACAAGTAAAAGCATCATGACTGTATCATCTCATGATGCTACCTCAATTACCTCAACTGGCTCCTTTCGATGTGTAGTAGCAACAAATGGCTGCACTTCTCACCCCATCCCTAAGGCTGAGCTCAGCCACCCTTTGGAGAAAACTCATTTCCACCGCTTCTATCAAGCGTCTCATTTTTTCTTTCATTACCCAGAGCTCATGACCACGGGCAAAGTTAGGGATGTAGATCAACCAATAAATCACACACACAACAGGTAGGTGATAATATACAATGGACACGCAGACTAACAAAGAATAATCCATACCATTAAAGCTGTCACAGCTGGAAAAAAAACAGCACTTAAAAAGCAGGAAACATCAGGATGGAGTTACCTGAGTGGATGGGAGAGATGGTGTTGACCTGTGCCTGGAGCAGGTTAGCACTGGCCATTTTCAGCAGGCCTGAACACACCAGCTTGTTGCCTCCTTCCACCGCCCACAGGTTGTTCTGGGCACCAGCTAAAGACACAGCTCCTGAAACACACACACACACACACACACACACACACACACACACACACACATACGCACGCACGCACGCACGCTGAATAGACAGTGCCAAGTGCTTTAAACCAATTATCAGCTGCCCACATGCTTTCCTGTTCTCTCACTCCCACAGGCCACCCCCCTCCCCTCTCACCTTGCCTTCCTCTTTCTACTCTCAACCCTGCATCTCTTTTCCTCTCTTTCCTTTCTCCTGAGCCACATCAGCAAGGAAGTGGACATACAAGTCATAATGGTCCCTGTACGCACCTTCACAGCCATTACCCTGTTACTTCACTACTCATCACCCCCTCACTTCTTCCTCCACTGCTGCTTGCGTCTTCCCACTTGGCTGACCTACAAAGGCGGGGATGCTGACGTTCTGCCCGTAGTTGATCCTCATCACGGGTGCGATGACCTCATCAATGAAGCGTTGGGAAACACCCAGCTCCAGCAGCGAATCGGACAGTGGCCTCCGGGTCATGTTGATGAAGCCGCTGCCACCGAGAGAGTCCAGGAGTTCCTCTACGGAGCTGAAGGCGTAGCCGTGGGCCTGGTATTTGTAGATCCTATATTTCACATGCACAGACACACAAATTATAACAGTTAACGACTAAATCAGTAGACAGAGCAATACAGACATGTTTGGGGGTTTTTTTGGTTCCATTTCCTGCTCAAAATTATTCAGTCGCACTAATCTATGGGCAACAAATCGGAGACGGAGAGACAGATATAGAGGCTTGTGGTTGTCGACTTAGAGAGAAAAACAAAAAGTGATGAAGAGATAAAAATCACTTCCTGAGGGAGGAAATAGATGTTGGTGGTGGAGGAAGGAAAAAGCAAAATTCTGTTTCTGTTTCTGGATTTGACACGTTTGGCCCTAAGAGGTCTTGCAATTCTACACTTTATATTTGTGTTGGTGGAGGATAAAGAGAAGTTTCATGTCAGTGGTCCTTTCTCACTGGCAAATCCCAGGAAGATGGCTATCTATATTTACGCAGACCTCATGCGCGGAAAGGCACACAATGAGTCAAGGTTTTGCAGTTATTATGGCTGCAGATGCCTATGGCGCAGAGAACAATAAATAGCTCAAGAACAGGCTTCCCCCACTGACTGCAACACCAGAAGGGAGTGCTGTACACATTTTAAGGGTAACATAATTGTTTTTATAGTCCAACCTTATCTTTGAGATAAATAAAGCACTTTTGGGAAGAAAACCACTCAAGCCATGAGTGACTCAGCTGGATCTGCAGTGCCAATTTTGGAGCAAGATTTCAAAAAAACAGAACAATAATTAAGTCAGTTTCATGTCATTACCTTCACTAATCAACGAACAATACTGTCACCAGAAAATGCAGGAGAAAACATGAGCATTAAGAAATAAACACAGCTTTGCTTCCACCTGCAGAGACACCCACAACAAAGTTATGATACCCTGACAGTGCAGTTTTTAGCGGCGCCCCTGCCACATTCCATCAAGTGCCCAACATGCAAAGAAGCTGATGAGACAAAGTAATCAAATAAAGGCATTAAAACTTCTGACTCACCTCATAAACTTCTCCATAATCTCCTCCACCCACATCTGCAGACGAATGAAGCTAATACCGTAGCGCCACCACAGCCGGAACAGGTCCAGCAGGTACCAGTCTGTCTCCTCCAGAATCACCTCTTCGCCGTTAAACACCGCCATCTTTCCGGCCACGTTGCGACGATACTTCAAACCTTGTTTGGGCAAAAACAGGACGACACATAGGACCAGCGCAGTGTCAGGTTTCTAACTTTAGTCTTGTAAAGTGATGACTATTGCTGGGGAATATTTTTTAAAAAAATGCAGAAATCCCTCCCCTGGTTTGAAAAATCAAAGCAAAATTTAAAAACCTGACCTGTGCTGTGACTAATTAATGTGAAGGCAGACATCTTTGTCCATAAACTCACCCAGCTGCTTGACAAACTCCTGCATGTGGAGGTTGAGCGAGTGAATAATGGAGCCTCCAGACTCATAGTCGTTGTGATTGACGGTTACGGTGGCGAGGCGGCCTCCGACCTCTCCCTTCTCAAACACGTCCACCTGGACCTCTGGGCCAAAGTGCTGCCGCAGGAAGTGGGCAGTGGCGCTACCTCCTATCCCTGCCCCCACCACAGCTGGAGAGCAAAAGAGACAGAGAGTGAGGTTGGGTGATGAACTGTGCCTTAAATCTAATGAAGATCTATATTACAGTGTAAATATGCTGTTTTCTGGTGTTGCTGGCCTCTCTATAAGGGTAATAACAGTTTCATCAGTATTTACTTATCAATAGATGGACTGAGGATGAGGACAACAAATGATGCTTTTCTTGAGTTTTTGGGGTTATCTTGAAGTATAGAGGTATTGAACTGACTTTAATTACTAGGGTATATTTAGCCCAGTTTGAGCCCAAATGATCCCTTGTTACAGCACTTCCACTGATCATGGGGATGAAGGTCATTGTAATTCTGGCCTTTTAATGGTTTCTGTGAACTGTTATTGACTGGGAAGCTCCCTTGAAGCCATTTATATACAACTGCAGATTCCAGGATCAAACTGTATTTCCTCTGTTGTGCTTTAATTTTTTCCGTCATATCTTTAGATGTTTTGGGGCCTCCTGGCTGGAGATGACAGCTGAAGCTTTACCTCCCGTTTATTTGAATAAAGGTTGCTTCAAAATCCAATTTAACAGATAACTCGAGTCTATAATTAAGCTTTCTTAGGTCATGTGACACAATGTTTAGGCTAGGTTAGTGATTCCCTTTATCTTCAGTTTTCGTATACCACTGATGGATGCTGCCTTTTCATCAGCCCTCAGACTGACTGCGAGGCTAACATTAGCTAAACTAAACAGCCAACTACGATGGTTTAATTACTGCTTTTCTTGCCTATCTTTGAAGGCGGAACTCCGTCGACAGGACCGTGTTCCTCCGGGTCTGCGACAACCAACCAGGCTGCCACCACGGCGACGAAAAGAGGGAGCAAAGAGCAGCCCATAGCGGCAGCAAAGCAGCGATGACCGGATGGAGAGGAGAGGATGCGATCGTTAGGCTAACAGCACACGAGGCAAGCTTCTGTGTTCTCTGTGCGCTCACAACAGTACAAATTCAACGCTGTGATGATTAACGGTGTATGTAAATGAGACCGAATAAGATGAGAATACAGCACAAAGGATGGAGTGATAAAGACGGCGATGATGATGGTGCAGCAGTTGGACCGCCAGTCACGTCTACGTCCGGCAATATCACATGATCCAAACGGATTGCTTGTTCCAACCAATCAGAGACGGCCGACTGCTGGGTCGCGCATGTCAGGTTTTCAAGCTTACTGCTTCCAAATCACACTGAAAAGCACACCTTTATTGATATCTACAGAAAATATGTAATATAACATTTTTGATTGTCAGATGAGCACAACATCCATATTTTTGTTCATTGTTTTGTTTCCGGTGCCCTCTTACAGAAGGTGATGTTTTTCTTTATTAGGGAGAGATTGGTTTCCAGGTGCCTTTCACTTGCTTGGCGGCATGCTGGCATTAGTCAATTCCTTCCAGCAAATGACTCACTGTGACTGAAGACTGTTTACATCCAACTGAAACCATAAAGAACACAGCCTTCACAGGATTTTTTTTTAAACTTCTTACTAAAAATAACAAAATAGTTATTAGGTGTGAATGTGGGAGTGACTGTGAGTGCGAATGGATGTCTGTCTATGCTTGTTAGCCCTGCGACAGACTGGCGACCTGTCCAGGGTGTACCCCACCTCTCGCCCCAAGAAAGCTGGGATAGGCTTCAGCGCCCCCCGCGACCCTGAAAAGGATAAGTGGATGTGAATGGATGGATTGATGGAAGTGTCCCAGTGCATGACTTAAGTTTTTGAAATGTGCTTCGCGTGTCAGTTGAGCTAACCCCTTAATATTTTCAATAAGAGAATAAAGTGTTACCCAGATGTTGACATTTCAAATAAACAAGAGCACAGCATATTGGAAAACAGTGGAAGTCGTCTTTATTTCATTCAACAGAGAAGTTGCTGCAACATTGGAGTTAACCACTGAGCAGAAACTAACATTCACACTGAGCCGCTGAAACGATGACCTGGCACAGTGGATCTGTAAGGCTTAAGGACGCCTCAATCACATGCATACACACACTCAACCTCATTTACATCGGCTATCTTACACCTGTGTGGCTGCACAGCCTGCAGCCTCATTGCTATCCCTCCTCCCTCTAATGTGGTCAGTCACAGGTGAGGGGTTAAGGGTCACCTGGGGATCAGGTAACCTCTAGTCCCTGCTGCCTCAAACGCAGGGCTTTTTCATGACTTTGACATAACACAGAGACGTTAACCGTTCATCTCTATGGTACATATCTAAGCAACATAACCCCCCTGCAATAACACTGTATGGCCAGCCGTAGGCCTGGAGAGCGGGGATCAGGGGTACTGAGGGGAGGGCATGCTCTGGCCAAAGGGAGGGCAAGGAGGAGTACAGCACTGGCCAAGACAGTAATTAGATTGGTCACTTGGTAGATCGTCGGGTAGGCTCAGAGGCGGTGGGAGGAGGTGGCGGGCCACGGCGGTCTAGATCTTCGATGTAGAACATGATGAGCTTCCTGCGCTCCTCTGGAACACACTCCAGAACAAGGTACCGCTTGTCATTCTGAAGGATCTTCTCCACGTCCTTCAGGTGCTGCTCCGACTCCTGGATGAGCTTTCTCGACCTGGGCAGAAGGAGACAAGAGAGAGCACGCTCAGAAGCAGGAAGATAATAAGATGAACAGCACCCTGTCCGACTCCCGGGGATGGAGTGAACTCGCTCTAGACCTGAATGTTTTTAAGACGTCAGCCCAATTAAGTTGGACTCAGGCATGCTGCATATAGCCGCCTTCAGTAAAAATAGCTGCGATAACTGACAGCATGTCACCACTTCTAAAATTGGTCCTAATGAAGCTACAAAGTGTAACAGTGTTGTATCTGGATGCTCTGCAGCAGACTAAAAAAAAAGATTAAAAAAAAAAAAAAAAAAAAAAAAAAAAAAAAAAAAAAAAAAATCACACAGAGGGTAATAAAACCAGCAGAAGAGATCACTGACTGTTGTCTTCTTTTGCAATCAAAGAGACTGCAGAAGCAAGATACCACTCAAGAGCCTTAAAGAGGAATCATTAAAGACAGATCTCACCCTGCACTCGCTGTTTGACTTGTGCTAGATGCTACAGGTCCATCAAAACAAGGACACGTAGATTACAGAGACATTTTTATTCAGCTGTGCTACATCAAACATAATTACTGCAATGCACTATGGCACCATCTCTTTCATTCTTAACTCTTTCATATTAAAAATTATTTATTATATGTTACCAAAAGGTCTTGGATTATCATGAATGGCTTGTTTCTGCAGTGTGCTTTATTTTGGGAGTAGCACTTCCATTACGTTGTATTTTCTAACACTGCTGGCAATAAAAGGCATTCTGATTCTGAAAATGTTGAACCTCACTGTGCTCCGTGCGTGCACATCATGGAAGACGAGCGAGGAGCTGAGACAAATTGAAGCATACTCAGGTGTCATTTGTGTGCAGTGTGACTGCAGGCCACTGGGGATACAGGGACAATGCTCCTTAGGTGCAGAAACTGGTTTGAGTACTCTTAAATAAAACTCCTGCTGCTGAGATTCTGAGGCATGTCTCCCCATTAAATACAAGTTCCTAATGTTAAAAACTAATTCAGATTTTCTCACTATTCAGCAGACTACAGTTTCAACTAATGCCACCTGTGCAAGACTCTTCCAGTGTCTTAACATTATAAAAAATAAAACGAGGCAGATTTCACCCACACCAGTTTTCCACTTGAAACATTTAACACACCATCTGCTTAAAGTAGCAGAGAAATAAAGACTAGAAGAGCTTTATTAACAAGTTCCTACGAAGGGTTGCAACTGTGTCTGGTTATGCAAACTGAACATATGTGAAACAAAGCACAGACCTGTATGTGATGAACTTTGTCTCCTTCAACAGCGTTCTGAAGTCAGCTTTGGCTGTGATGTATTTGTCTTTGATGTAGTCTTCAAACTCCCGCTGTCTCTTCTACAAAGAAGGACAAACAGAAGTCAGAACTCCAGAAAATGGAAATGTACTTCACACAAATAATTAAACTCACATTACAATATGTTTAAGATATACCAGCCAATATTGAGAAGGTTTGTAGTCCATATGCAATAGCTTTCATATAGAGGTAGTACTATGACTAGAAACGCCACATGAATTCGAAACAACGTGAGCTGCCGAGTCCTTGAGATCATGACGATGAAAGTAATTATTTGATTACAAGAAACCTTTGAGCATGAATTCATACATGTGTGGATTTTTTTCGGGCTGACATTTAATTTGTAATTTAGCGTTTGCTTCGAGCCAAAGGTTTCCTTGAATAGGGCGGATGCAGTTCAGGCGTCCATCTAAATCTTTTAAGCTCCCCCAAATCCATCCATTGGAGCATGAGTGTGTGCAAATGACACACAAAAAAGTGCTTGTATGAATGTGTGTGTGATGGGTGAATGAGGCTTGTAGTAGGAAACCACTCTAGGGCTCAAACTCAGTAGAAAGCCTCCTAGTAAACACACCTATGCAATTAATTTCAAAATGGTACACTACCTCATACTTGAGTTATCGCATTCACAAGATTTTCATAAAACTTGACCTCTGATCTTGAGGCCACGGTTACTGGTATTCAAACTTGTCTGAGATTTTTAAGTGGCCAGAGCATGCCCTCCCCTCAGCATCCCTGATCCCCGCTCTCCAGTACCTAAGTATCAATTGGAAACTCTTACGTCACCTCATTTTCAAATTATTGCATTTAGAAACATTGGTGTCCACGTTGCCTGGCAGGGGGATGACAATAACCAGGTTTTTTTCCCCGTCAGAGATCTGTTACAATCTCATGGGTTTAAGCTAAGTTAAAAATGAATTAATTGCTGTTTTAATAAAGAAAAAAATAGAGTATTTGTCTTTTTTCTGTCCTTCTGTAAATGGCAGTGATGTTTTCATGCTGCAAACAGCAGAACGCAGTGAAAGCGAAAGTTGAGACATTTGAACTTGGGAATTTTCTGGACTTCCCCCTTTCTCGCATGCCGCTTAACAACAGAGAGAGTTTGCCCACAATAATTACCACACACACCACCAAAGATTCAGCAGAGAGCGAGAGATACAGCATCGCTTTCACTACCCTCTTGAAGAATTCAGATTCAGGGTTTGGATTTTATTAGACACGTTTTTAGTCTACAGTTTTAAGTCAAATTATCTTCATCACTGAAGAGATGTGGAGCAAGACTGGATTTATGATTGACTTTTGAATGATCTGATTCTTTTATTTAGACTGGCAGATGAGAAACTACAGGCCGTTTACTCCTAAGATGTGGCATTAATAATAATAATAATAATAATTGAGATTTTAAGTGAAAGAGACAAACACACTACAAGAGATACACTACAGAAGAATACTGCTTTCTTGTGACATACTTTTGCAACATGACTAATCTCTTATCATCTTATAATAACATAAAGATGGCTTGGAGCCCATAACGTCTTACCCTGTCACTGGAAGAGAATTTAATACAGCGAGGATCGTCTTTGATAACTTTCTTCACCTCCTTCCATGTGGTTGTCAGAGTAATCTGCGACACACACAAAAACAGCCTTTTTCAAAAATGGCAGTAATCGAGCTACAGATCTATCATATATAACGTAATATGTATATATATAACATATAAAATGACTTCTGGCACCTTTTTCTGTCCTGTTATTTCACTTCTTACCATGCTGGTCTCGTCCAGCAGCTGTCTGAAATGTTCCTTCTTCTTCTTGGCCAGCGCTTCTACATGTTCATTAAACAGCTTCTCCTTCTCCTCTCTCTCCAGCAGTGACGCCGACTCCCAGCGATGGTCTTTCCGCAGGTTACGACGTGTGTCTGACCATGTTGCATCAGAAGAACGGACCTGAAGAGCGAATGCAAAAACAGCCGTGAAAAAAAATGCTTGAAGGGATCAAAGAGGGGGGAAAAAAACATCCAGTAGGATTATCCCCCAAATAAGCAACACACGAACTGTAACATTTCAAACACTTTTTCACAACTTAATGAAACTCACACATGATAAGAGCATGTGTTTTATCACACTCCAGTGTTTCTGCAGAGCACCTCACCATGTCAGACATTAGAGCTTTGAAATGCTGGATGGCCTCCTCCCTCTTGTGCTGTTCCCTTTCTCGGTCGATCTCTTTGGTCTGTTCTGATCGGGCCTTCTGCACCTCCCGCTCCCTCTCTCTGAGACTGGCCTCAATACGAGCCTGCCGTTCCAGCTCTCGCTCCTTCTCGATGTCCACGTTCTGCAGGTGATATCAGAAGAAGTTTGTGTGAGCTTCTTTCGATATGTTGCACTAAATTCTCTCTTTTAGAAATACAAGTCTTAGTTGAGCTGGTGCCAGATACATCAGGTCAACGTCCAGTTAGTTAACATTTATTATATGCGCACCTCCCTAAAAGTACATGAACAGTGATTATTCCAATGACTGCTTTCGAACACATCAGATATCAGCACATAAACCCTGACCTCATCTCCACAAAGCTGCTTCTACCTTGGCTTGTTTTTCCATGAACTGTTTGAAAAGCTCTTCTCTGAGTGCAGAGCTCTCCACATTCTTGTATCGCGGGTCAGTCTCTAGCCTCTCTTTCACTTTGCTCCACCGCTGACCTCCCTCTATGTGCTGCTCACTCAGAAGATCAAAAAAGTCCTGCTTGACCTTAAAGAAAAAACAAACATATCAAACTTTATAAGAAATCTGTATACAAACAACGTCGGCAGTAGAGACGAAACTCTGGAGATGGGAGAAAAATCAAAGACAAGCCAAAAAGATTTAAGATCAGTTCTTTAAGGCTAAGTGAGAAAGATGGTGCACTGTGCGTGAGTCTTACCTTCTCTCCCCTAGACTTTGAGTCCTCTTTTTCTCTCTTCCTCATAGCGGTGATGAATTCCACAAAGATAGCCTCCCTGTCCTTCATCTTCTCTATGGTCTTAAATCTGGGATCTCGGCCGTGTTTTACTGCAAATTCACTAAATGTTGTTCTGCAAAAAAGCAACAATGCTGATTATTAGGAAGCAAAACCACCCGGTACAAAGATCTTTAAAGTCTAAGAAGGAAATTGCAAAAATAGTGGTGGCCACCAGTGCTACTCCTAAGCCTCCTAGTAGATGGTATGGCTAGGTGACTTTCAGAAAACTTGACCTCTGACAGCAGCATGAGTTTAAATCCTGGTGACCTTGACCTCAAGGTCACCAGGATTCGAACTCACCTAAGATTTTTTGTAGATGCACCTATGGTGCGAATTTCAAAATACTGCATCACCTCGTTCCCGCATTCATTCATAGCCGATCAGCATTTAACGGCGAAATGATAAAAAATGTCCACCAACACGCGTCAAGCTCTTCTGTTGTGCTCGTGTAACCAAATTTTAAAAAGCTAGAAAACCTACTCAAACAAAAGCCTCCTTCCACTAGTACCTACTCAGCTCTATTCTATTAGATTTTTAGGGTTTTCTATTTAGTCATAGTATTCGGTAACAGGCACTGTTTTTAGTACCTCATGGACGAAGTTCCAAACCGAGTTGAGCTGAAAATGTGACGACCACAGACTGATGCCACTGATTGGCCAGGAGGTGACGTCACTGGATGACAGCCATTCCTTCACGAGAATCAAACCTGACATTTTTGAAACCCGGCAATGATGTCGCCTGAATGTCCTGCATTATTGTGTTGTGTTGCATAGAAATTACATGATGGGACTTTCTACCCATCTTATTATTATGACCCTACCCACACTGAGTTGGTACTCAGTTGTAATGGAAAATGACGGAAAGCAATGGTTAACCAGAGCTAAGTAGGTGCTAGTGAAAAAGAAGAAAACAAGTAATGTAATAAGACTTTTCTTTGAGGGTAATCGGGCTGGCGACTGATTTGACCCCATAAAAACTCCTATTAATTGTAGTAAAAGTGGACTGACCTTGGTGTGAGCTTTGCCTCCTCCATCATCCTCCTGAACTCATCTTTGGCCTGCATCAGCTTGTTCTTCTTCTCCTTCCTTTCCTCCTCTGCTCGTGTCTTCACATATTGATCAAATACCTGAAGGGGAATTATACCAAAATGACTCAAAGACTGCAACAAAATGTAACAGCTAAAAATACAGTACAGAGAAATGCTGAGAAAAGGGGGGGAGAATGAACCTGTTTCCTTTCTTTTGGGTTCAGTAGTAGGTAACGTGGGTCAAAAACAATTTTATGGAGCTCTTTGTCCCAAGTTGAGAACGCAGACACCTACAGGCAGGAAAGACAACATTAGACAGAAAACTAAACGGTGACCATGTCTGACAAAAGCCCGAAAGATGTGACATTTCTGGGCATGTGCAGTGAAAAGAAAATCTCAACACTGTTAAGAAAAATCTCAACAAGTGAGAACAATTAATGTCACGTGGTTCTCTCAAACAAACTGTGAAGAAAAAAAAGGATGTGTTACCCCTCTCTCCAACAACATGTCTTTGAACTGGGTCATCCTGGCCTCTAGTGGCACTATAGCTCTTTCTCTAGCTGCTCGGAGCTCTGCCTCCATCGCTGCTTCCTTCTCAGAGTCTGCTTCTTTCGTGTCCTCCTTCCTGCAAGTGTTAAAAACAGAGGTGGTGGTGAGAGAATCATAAATATAAATATATATATATTTTTAAAAAAGGTTAATGAATCAAAATGAGAAAGGAAAAATATAGGACTTACTTCCTCTTTTTGGCTTTGGTTGGCTCCTCATCTTGATTCTCTTCAGCAGCGATGGATAGTTCTGGATCCTCCTTGCTGACACCTGTGTGTGAACACAGACACAAAACAAATATACTGAGCACAGAGGGCCAAGAATGATTGCAACACTTGTTTTATTTGCCTTCCAAAAGGTAGTGCCACACAGCTTCAATCAAAAACTACTAGCTCCACTCAGACTGTTTAAGCTGAACAATTGTTTGTTCTGAGAGCATGTGCTGTGTTCATGGCTAACTGATAAGAGCTGACCCTGTCCCTTTACCAAGTGTTGTGTGACGCAGGTCTATTGTTGCAGAAAGTGGTTTTACCAGCGTGCAGTCATTGTGAAGTCCACCCTGACAGAGGTGACTGTAGTTAGGCTTAGAGTGTATAACAATGGAACAGCTACCCAAATGTCATGCACAGTGGAAAGAAAATAATACGCGATTTGTGCGACTACATCACTGCTGTCTCTCCAATCACTACTAAGTTGTCCTGTTCAGTAAAAGATTGTCAAGGCCAAAAGTCAGAGGTCTCACAGCTGGGTTGAAGACACAAATGTACGATTGTATCAGTTTTTATCCCTATTGATCCACAAAGATCAACTAATTATACAGATTCAGATGCTGCAAAAATGTGAAAAAACAAAACAAAACCACTCTGTCTTTGCTATAATTCAGGAGACTATGGTAGCTTGCCCCTTAATGCGAGCATAAATAGAAGTGGCCGTGTGATAATGTTGCCAGCAGCATGTGAAGCGTCCAACGTGGCAGATATACTGGGGCCTTAAAATATGGCAGTACTTATATGAACCGTAACAAGTTATATATCAGCTGCTTCAGGCAGCCCACACTGTGAATATATTTTGAAAAGTTTTATGCGTTTATTTTTGTTTCATTGACATTGTCACACTGCTAATAATAATAATAATAATAACAACAACAATAAATAATCTGCCTTTCTTAGCTTAAACCTTTCCTATATCAATACTCACAGTATATAATGTATAATTTATAACACTATGTCCTCACCTGTCTTCTTGCTGTCCTCCAGACCTCTCTTATGTGGCGGCTCCTGGATGTGCTTGTCAACATCAGCTCGACCAACCAGCTCCTCGGGGCGGTCCCACATGGAGAGCCGTGTTGTCGGGTTGTAGAAGAATACACGATCATCGCCTGTCCATACCACACACCTAAAGCAGATTAACAGACACAGAAGAAGAGAAAAAAAAAGGATTAATATAATATATAGTAATATATACAGCATTATATTACTGCCCTGCCTTATACTTTGGAGGAAAGTGTGCTGTGATATGCAGCGTCTGTACCAGGGCGTGCCAGGAATAGGGTTGGTGGCTACAGGCCTGGCTTTCTGAGCTGCCTTTTCCTCCTCCGTCATCTCTTCTTCTTTCATCTCCTTGATAAAGAGAGAAAAACAAGAAATGGTTCTCACTGTTGCTGCTACCTTCAGATGGTTTACTGGATTCAATCTCTTTTGCCTTTGCAGTGCAAGTGGTTAATCAGATACCTCCTTCTCATTGTTAGTGTTTTCCATTTTGTTCTCCTTATCCTCCATCTCCATTGCCTCAGCTTCCTCCTGGGCAAGTCGCTCTTTTGCCCTTTCTGCTTCTTTTTCTACAGAGAAGGGAGGAGAAACAAAAAAAGCCGACATAAATGCAGACGGTGAGATAACTAAAGTTTGGCTTTACATCTGGTCTGACAAGAAAGTCAAAGTCATTACAGCCTTTTTTGGCAAGTTTGGTAAGACTGAAAATGAGCCCTTTTAATTTAATTAACTCCATCCACTAAATGATCTGGAGCCTGAAATCTTTGCAGAGGATGGGGAATTAGTGTATACAAGCCTCAGGCTAACTGGATACTGTGACCATGCACTCACCAGTCACATCATTTTACATCACATCACCAAACTTTGTGGCATTGATTGAAAGAGGTGCTGTAAACGTTCCACAGAGATTGCATTTAAAAGAACACAAGTCTAATAATAAAAAAATTATAATAATACAGATAACAGATAGCACAGTTATGGGAAAAACTCATAGCTCAAAAGGATAATACTGGATAAGACACGTGATGTCAAACTAAAAATCTCACCACATCAATCAGAGCCTACCTTTCTCCACCAGAGCCTGTGGTTTCTCCCATGTGGACTCCAGCGTCCGGTTGTTGTAGTAGTACGTTTTCCCATCTGCTGTTTTGTACTCTGACCACTCGGGGAGCTGCAATGAGCCAGCCATGGAAGCAGGAGCTGCCGAGAGCGTCAGTTGCGGGTGCATCATGGAAACTAAAGGCGGGCCCATCCCAGGAAGCATGCCTGTCAGCAGTCATAGAGGGAAGACAGAGACCATTGTTGGCTGAGTGTCATCTTTATGTCCGAGCCACTAACACTAGCTACAATGGCATTAGTTCAGACATCAATAAAGGGGATTTCATGACCCAGGCTGTTACCAATATGTGGTGATAATAATAACAAAAAACTCACATCTTAGTAAAACCAGAGGTAAGAATGCAACTAAAAAGAACTGTCGCTGTGAGGGTTCGTCTGCTCATCAAGCAGAGCAAGACGATGGAAAATAAATTGTGATTTTTGTGGAAGAAACTCTTCAAGTCTAAAATACCTTGAACAAACAACTATATGACAATGAACACAGGCCACACAAACACAAACAGACAAATACAGTAGTGACCACAAACACACAACCATGCCACAAAGGAGGACGACCACAGCAACACTTCATGTAGCCCTAACCACTATCAAAGCCCTGCTACACAACAATGAGACTGCCCTTAAAATATAAAGATGGTCACTCCTTTTTTTTTTTTTTTAAACTGGTTACAGTCAACAACCACATGCCTAAAAATCACCCAACCAACAACTAAGTAAAATCTAACAATTTAGAACAGCAAACAGCAGAAAACTAGCCCCTACAAACAATCAGTGTGTATCATTTATTAAAAGTTAAATCATGTTCTTGTATATTTGCTTCTCTTCTTCTTTTTTTAAAGAGGGGTGGCAGGTTTTAGTTATGCAAAAACTAGAAAAGATGTCTCACAAGATCAGAATGAAATGCTGCATTTGGCTCTATCTGATCACCCCTCTCTGATCATGGAAAGAAAATTAACCTTCTTTTTCTATCAGTTTTAATGGAAGGAAATTCACCACTGTACACCGAATGGACCATGTTCACAGCATTCAACACCATGCCACTGTTTGTGGGTCCGCATATACACCATACTACGCATGTAGACATCATTCACTACCATGCCATCTACTGTAGATCTGAGAGGCGAGCGGCTGTGTGATTACCGTTGGCGCTGGGGCCTGCCTTTACACAGGTTGCATCTACTATCTGCATCATTGCTACACCTGCAAGAACAACGGACAAGCAAGCATCTGGTTGAACACAGCAGGACACTAGATATCAGCTACTATGTTGTGTAAGAGCTTGTATATGTTTGGCCCAGTTCAGACAAACACACAACCAGATTTTTTTCTGCCTCTGTTGACATTCATGTGACTGCATAAAGTTTATAGATGTCAGGAATCAGCAGCACAACATAACTTGCCCTTATTGAAGGCACATCTGAAAGAGTGAATGCATAATAACAACGCCGTCAATTGGGAGATTCCAAGTCTGACATTTAAAAACCATCTGTCCTAATGGATACGTATGTTCAGCCAATTTTGATTTTAGCTGGCAAGAAATTTATCCACCTGTATGACCTTTCACTTTAAATTAGATCCAAAAAAGGGGCTGGAGCTGAAGTCTGCTGGCCACCCAGATCTTTTGTTGCTAATATTTACCACGATAATAAAGCTTCTTTTGGGTGCTTCCGTATTCATAAGGGGTCACCACAGCAGATGAATCCATCACATGTAAGATTTGGCACAGATGCTTACACATTCCTGACACAACCCTCCCAAGCATTTGTGCCTCTTTCCAGTCTTGATCTTGGGATCTTTCACACATCAGGCGAATGTGTTTATGACTGCACTATTGAGCCAAAATTAAAAATAAAATAAAAATCTGGATTTCTACAAAAAAAGAAAAGAAAAAAACAGTTGCTATCTGCAGTACTGAGTGAGGCTGTATCCGAATTCTTGACTCTGTGGATTCTTCTTTGTTGTTATAAGTATTCAGTTTCATCTCTTACAAGGGCTGGGCAAAACGATTATTTTCCGAATCAATGAATCTAGTGATTAATTTTTCGATGCATCGATTAATCTAATGATATATGTTACTGCTAAGCAGCTTAAATTAGTTTTCCATTTACGGAGGTTGGGTGTTTATCGCTGTCTATGAGTGAGTGTATGTCTACCTGGGGGGTGTCTGGATGAATTAATGGGTAAAAACCAGCATTAGTAAAAAAGTTGAAAACTTACGGTCGTTTTATGATCGGCCATTTCCACCTTACAAAGCCGGCAAAGACTGAATCACTTCCTTTTTGGTTAAAATATCCCCATACTGTAGAACTGTGTGTTCGGGGGGCGTGGTTTAAGTCGACATGTTACCGCTACTCGCTGCCGCCATGTCTTTTTTTAAAAGTGGTGACGCATCGACGCAAATTTTTTACGTCAACGTATTTTACGCGTCGACATAATCGATGCGTTGTCCCAGCCCTAGCAGAGACCTTAACATGTTTTTCTTTTTCACTTCTCTGTTTGCATAAAACAGACGATGCAGAGATGGAAGAGTCTCCTGGATGCTTATCTCAGCATCAATCAGCTGTTTTTTGGCAGCCCATGTGGAGTTTGCCAAATGGCATGTAAAAAGTCACAGAGCATGTGGCAGAAAATACTCTGTGATCTAACGAAAGAAAAAGTGAACTCTTTGAGGAAAACTTTAAGCCCTTTGTTGAACACCAGACACTGCTCATCGCCTGCTAATGCCATCTCTACTGTGAAACATTAAGGTGCCAACACGATGTTGTGGGTGTTCTTCTGAGTGGCAGGGAGCGGGAAGTGGTCACAAGGAAGAATGCAGCAAAATGCAGAAAGGTCCTTGAAAAAAAAAAAACTTGTTTCAGAGTGCAGCAACTTGAGACTGAGTGACAGTTCACCTTTCAGCACCTCAATTACCTGAAGCAAACGGCCAAGACAATGCTGAAGCTGCCTTAAGACAGAGCTGACTGTTCCTGAGTGGCTCACCCGAAGGCCAAACCCCCCAAAGGATGTGGAATGACCTGAAGTTCACAAATGTTTTCCACCCAGTCTGATCAAGCTACAGTGAAAAAAGAAAAATGGTATGAACTGCTGAAAAATTTATTTTAGGCACTTATTTTCAGCACTTTTGTTAGAACTTCATCATAGCGTAAACCACATTTAAAATGATTATTTCCACACACAATGCTGCTTGTAACTGGTGTCATAGCAGTGAAAGCAGAACCAGCAGCAGCTTGCCTCACACGCTGGTCTCCCATCAGTCTCCTGTTTAAAGACTGGAGGTTTATCCACAATTCACATGCACAAAAAAACAGAAAAAAGCATCTTACCTCTCAACTTGACCAGCTCCAGCCATTGTTAGCTGATAACAGGAGACATATACATCCATGAAATAGAGACATGCTAGTTTCCAATGAGAGCCAAGACAAGCGGAGTTTCCAGTGACAATAGCCAGGTATGGCCAGAAGAGGTCAGCACTGTAAAGAATGAATACAAACAGGTGAGACTGAATGCTGTTTGCTATGTTTTAACTCATGTCTGCTTTTTAAATTGACTAGGCAAGAATCTGACGTAGGGCTACAACAGAGAAACATTCACACCTAATTTAGACACAGACATGGGGAAAACATGGAAACGCCACACAGAAAGACCCCAGCCAGACACTAGAATCGAACTCAGGACCTTCACGTTGTGAGACAACAGTGCTACACAATGCTGCTTGTAGCTAAGATAAGCTCCAGCCTGCCCACGATCCTGATAAGGATAAGTAGAAGAGAATGGACTTTATGGACCGCATAAAGCAAAATTTCAAAACATGTTTGTGATTTCATGACTTGATCAACTAAATCTAAAAATTGTTCCTGAAATATATATTAAAAAAAAAAAAGATTTGTCTAGAGAAAGCCTAATAAAGACAGTATGTGAGGCTTTCTTTTACTTGATATAAAGTTTGCTGTGTTGTCTGAAAGTATCAGAGTTGACAATCCTGAAAATATTAGTCGATTAACTGTTTCTGTGGGAATCTAGTCAAAACAGCTTTATTTACGCGGGAAGGACACTCAGGAGAATTAGATGGTGTGCAAAAAACATTTAAGAGATTAGCTGTTGGCGCCTCTTTCTTAAAGAGGTCCACATCAATATTAGTTGTATGTATTATTGTAGGGTCTACCTTACAATGGATTTAAAGTACGTTTTTTCACTTGTAAACTATTACATGAGAGATGTCACATGTGATTAACTTCATCTTCAATAATTCGATTGATTTTTATCATCTATACTGATATTGCTCAATGATTGAAAAGGTACATGTTATTTTTAAACTTCCCCGCTTGTAGGAAGTCATAACTGCATGACTTACTATTTGGCCACCTTAGCATGTCTCGTTTCAGCATGTCACTAACTGGCCTCGGACTAAAAAGAGATAAATCAACAGTCATTTCATCCACTTAAGGAAAACTAAACCCAGCAAAGTTCAAGGTAAATGTGTAACAGCAGCACAGCAAACTAGAAATTGTAAAGCTACCGTAAGACATCAGACTATGAACATAATGTTATGTCTAACAGTCCCGTCTATATCTGTAAATAATATCTGTTTCTGTAGTGACTCCTTAACGTCAGCAGTACTGTGGCTCCATTGTGGTGAATAGCTGATCCACTTGGTTGGTCCATTGATCTTTGTTCTAACTACACCTTGTTGCTTTGCTTGTAGTAGACTTTGTTGTAGCTTTGACTGCATCATTCTCAGAAAAAACCTACTCATCCCATTAACTGGCTTTACATAACACAATCGTGATATTTATTTGTCATGTTTGAGTTCGCTATAGACCTGAATGCAAATTGCATTCACATGCCATATGCACTTTGCTTATTGTGTATACTGGTTGAGTCTCTCACCTTATTAACAAAATAGTAATTAGTTGTTACTAAATATGTCTTGCAAAGCATAGTTCAAAGTCAGAACTACCTTGTTGACATTATTATTTTTTTGCTTTCTCTTTGACTGGTTTCCAGAAAGTATGAGCAATACTGTCAAGCAAAATTCAGATTGAGATTTTGGCAAACAATCATTCATCGTCTTCCGCTTATCCGGGGCTGGGTCGGAGGGGGGGGGGCAACCCAAGTAGAGAAGCCCAGATATCTCTCTCCCCAGCCACCCCCTGCTGCTTGTATCTGTGGTCCTTTATTTCACTACCCACAGCTCGTGACCATAGGTGAGGGTAGGGACGTAGATCGACCGGTAAATTGAGAGCTTTGCTTTTACACTCAGCTCTCTCTTCACCACAACAGACCGGTACAGCGTCCGCATCACTGCAGCTGTAGCACCGATCGGTCTGTCGATCTTCCGCTCCCTTCTCCCGTCACCCGTGAACAAGACCTCGAGATGCTTAAACTCTTCTACTTGGGGCAAGAACTCGTCCCTGACTTGTAGTGGGCACTCCACCCTTTATTGATGCAAACAGCCAGCATAAAAGTCTAAGGAGCTTGGAAAGAAAAGGGTCTGGGCTTCTTTAAGTTGGTTGAAGACGTTTCATCCGAGAAGCTTATTCCATTCTAAGGTCAAATGGTGGAGAGTCCCAGATTTAAGCCCTATGGGAGTGTCCTGCAAGTGGGACATGTACCCCCTGTTGATCCTCTACTGTTTTTACATGAGCCAAGGTGTGAAAACGGTTGTAAGTCACAGTCCAAGGTTTCGAGTGAACCTGCTGTGAAACCTAGCCCCACCCTATTGTGTGATTTCCTGACGTCCAGGTCCAGGATGTGAGTGGGCGTTAAGGCGTCTGGGAAGGATCTCAGGAAATCACCACAGTGTTATGCTTTTAAAAAGTTTCTTTCACAGGTAGTCGGTTCAATCTGGAGCGGCAATAATCTCGTGTGAGTGTGTGTTCACTGAGCAGAAATAATCTTCTGACAAGGAAAGAGAAATAGTTTGGCCAGAGCTTTACTGACACATATGTTGCTGTGATTTAGATTTGAGTTCAGATTTTGAGTTTTTTTTCCAGAACAGGTGTTTTCCCAGGAAGTAAAGAAAGTGGGGGAGGACACGCAGCCAGGTGAATTTCAGGTAAGTAAAAACACAGTTCTTCTTTCTCCAAGATCAGCCCACCTCGGGAGTGCAGGTGAGTTTTTATTCTGGGAGGGCTCTTCAGCCAACTGAGAGAATTACTGAGAGGCAAAGAGGGTTGTTAGGGATTCAAACAAGCATCAGAGAACCTTATTACCACAAACCAACATGACTTCAACCTGGCAAGGAGCGTAAGCCTGAGCTGGTCCTTAAATACAGAGCTGATGACAAACAGGTGCGTCAGCCGAAGAGTAGAAGACTGTCAGACTTCACCACCAGGTGGAGAAAAATTGGAGCTGGCCCAAACTCCACCTCAGAGCAGAGGAAAGGAGGGAAAAAAATCCTTAGACCATGACAAAAACAGAGGTAACCAAAAGGCAAATAACTAAGACTGAAAAACATCAAAACTTAAAAAGCCAGGAGGACACGGGGAACTAGAAACAAATGCAGAACGGCCATGACTGTAAATAGAGATGGCCTTGTGATAAATGAATACATGGGCCTGTCCCTGTACTCAGAAAAGGAGTGCTCAGTCTCCCTTCACCATCAACAAAGCAGCTGAACATGAACTTTCCTTTTAAGTGCACTGTGTATTAGTTAGTGTGTTAACCTGAAGCTGAACTTGCTGTGCCCTCACCTGTGTAGTCTGCAGACCACCTGTACAGAAAGGTATGCCCAGAATGTGTTATCTACCTAAATATGTGAAGAGTTGGGCTGAGTTTGACACATGCAAAGTAATATCTAAACTAAACATACATTAAACTTGAATGTATGTATACATACGACATATAGCTGGTGCAACAGCTCGCAGGTGTTTGGGATCTGGGACTAGCACTTGTCATCCATATGCCAACAGTCTGTGGGAGAATGAATTGTCAAGAAATAAGTACTATGCACTACAGTGGATTAAGTAGTTAGACAAACATAATAAGCACTTACACACACAGAGGAAGTCAGCAGTAATTTCCCTGGGAGTTTCAGACAATACCGAGTGAGGAAGGAATGAAGATTTGGAAGACAGAGAGTCTCTGGGCTTTTTGTGTGTTGTCTTACGTACAGTGCGATGTGTCATTGGAACTTGTTTTCTGTCTCTGTTCCTTGAGGCTGTAAAACCATACAATGAAAAGACAAATTTAGTGTCTCCCAGTCGTCGGCCTCCGTCTGTCTTTCACATTCTGACTTATTCAGAGATTTTAAAACCGCTGAATTACATTTTTAGGTGATATTTTTTCAGACACATGAAGCAGAAACAGATTTGCCTAACATTTGTTATGTGTAGTGATTTGTGTTCTTACTAAAATAATATAACAATGGACTTGCTCTGCCCGACTCTCCATCAGCTGGTTGTGTTTGGGGCCTTGTCTATGCAAAATTAGCTCATTATGATTGAAGGGTGTTTCTCTGGTCTGTTTGTTGCTTTTTTTATTTTTCATTTATCAGCTAATACTTAACATCGATCAGTATATCTGTCTGTATTAGCCGGGGTCTGCCTTTTTTAAAATACAAGCTAGTATCTTATTGTTATTTTTAACAAATCAAATAAAAAAAAAAAGAAGACCAAACTCAGTAATATCTTAGCCCAACTATTAATACGTTTTTATATAACTGCATAAAGAAATGACAATATTAAGTTTTGACACCACAGGATAGTCATGTGACTTGTTGATAATACAAAATTTTCATAATCTCCTCAACTTTACCCTTTAATTTTGTATTATATGACAGAAAATAATCTAAGAAGATCCTAATTGTGTTCAAAGAGAAGCCCTTCAGTTCAAGCCATTCATGAAGCAGATCCTCATTAAATTTAAATATTGTAGCACATTTCCATTAACGCTTCTGCCATATCAGATATCTGAAAACATAATTAATCCAATGAATTGGTTTTTCTATTTATAGTGTGGACCTGGGGCCTGCCTCACAAAGTATGATTACTAACCTCATCACACGAGGAGCATGGCCTATATGGAGTTAAAAAATGACAACCGTTAACACGTCAAGGATAGGTTGCATGCAGCCTGCGCTCAGCACAAATTTATGATGCATAGATGTAAATCACCATTAAATTTCTTCAGCGTCAGTCTTAGGTGCTTTCTTGCATCACAGTTCTGGCCTGAAAAAATGCACACTTTGAGCTTTTACTTGCTCACTTGGCAGCTCTTTGAAGTCGTGTCCACTCGTATGTAATTGATACGAGCAGCCGTTTACAGAGTCCTGTTTTAAGTGAGACTGCCAATTAGGCTGTCTGTCACTTACGTAACACTAATGAGAAATTACACCCTTTAATCACTGTAAATGTTGATACTAACGGTGAGCTACCTGCCAACCTCCACAGCATTCAGTGAATACAAATTGGCCAAAGCAGAGCTGACTGGAGCCTCTGTGTGTTTTACTGTCTATCTGAGGACCAACTCTTGAACCTTTAAAGCCTGAACCATGCAATAATTGCCAGAAAATGTGTGTGTGAGTGTTGTAATTGAAAAATAACAATAATATTGATTATATTTATTCTGCTAAACACCTCACATTGCTTTTCATTTAAAATTGACCAACAGCAAATAAGGGTAATATGTTTCATTTAAATTATGGAAACTAGATTTTTGTACATTCAGTTGTGGCTTAAATCACATGTTTGTTCTTCAGGAATAAATTGAATGGCATGAGTTGCACATTTGCTCCTAGTCTGAGATTAAAACAACAACAAGAAGAAAGACCACCTCTGCAGATAATTGGGAATGAACAGTTTTGCTGTTGAAGCCGATAGG
>VURO01035201.1:3494-15657 GCA_015108175.1 Pelvicachromis taeniatus | reverse complement strand
ACACCACCCAACCACCACAAAACAACACCAAAAAAAAAACACAAAACCCAAAACAAAAAAGAAAAAAAAAAAAAAAAAAATAAAAAAAAAAAAATTTATAACCAAAAAAAAAAAAAAAAAAAAAAAACCTAAAAAAAAAAAAAAAAAAAAAAAAAAAAAACAACAAGCATTGACAACACTGTTAGGATGTACAAAGATCTTTTCTTCTTACTTGAAAGAGACATCGGCCATATTACAGAGGTGGTCAGTTCCTTTTTTCTCGATCACTGAGAGAAATCTGGTTTGTCATCTTCTGAGCAGATTTCATCATGTGTGGAAAGGTCTCCTCTTTGAGAGGAGAATTAAAAAAAAATCCAGCAGGGACGCTGACTTGAAGTGCTCGGCCAGCAGTGAAGCCAAAGTCCAACCAAGTTATTATTTTAGTTACATCAACGATGTGGTTAACTTTTAACACTAACTTACGCGACAGCACGTGATATGTCGGTCCAATACAAAAATACCAATTTCGCTCCTGGGTTCGTTTCGGTCACTTTATCTTTCATCTGCTTCAAAAGACCGACATTTTTTCCTGTCGGGTGGACATCGACGGACAGCCGCCGGTTAACCGTTTGTGTCCCATTTCAGCTCCTGTGTCGCGAACGTCACAGCTCTCGTCCACAGCCGAGGACATATTAGTGTGGCAGAGTGCACAAAACACTCTTTGGTAAACTCCCAATCAGTGAGTGGCACACTGTTTTGTTGGTTTTTTGTGGCAATTTTACAGAAAATCACAGAGCTGCTCCATCCCTGCATTTATGCAAGTCGCCACAGATTTGCTAGCAAAGATTCAGATGTCTGTTCCTGCTCGGCATCAGTAAAGTTCACGTATTTCTCTGCGTGTTTAGTCTCATAACGACGATTCAAACAGTAATCCTTGAACACAGTAATCTGCTCTCCACAAATGTAAGCGCATGGCTTCACCTCTGACTAAAACAATACAACTGCCTTGAAAATAAAAGTAACAAAGTTGTATTTAACTTCCCACAAAAAAAACAAACAAAAAAAACCCAAAACCACCAAGTAATCCAATGAGTGTTTGATGAATTGGAACAAACTGCTACAAATCCTAATTTCCCATTAACCTCACGAAGGCTGGTCAGGGACAGCCAAAGTGGCCTGCACACCTAACACTGCTTAAGTTTGCCATATTTCAATAATATAAAGGCTTTTTGTATTAGGTTAGTAAAAAAGTTTAAAGACTTCACGGTAGTTTTGTTTTTTGACATAAATTGTTTTTGCATTTTATGCAAAAACAACAACCCCCACAGCGATTCTACAGGCGTGTAAAGAAGACGAAAATGTTACTCACCCTGTCCGGTCTGACAGCGGCGGCCGCTCTCAAAAGAAAATAGGTTGGAGTCATAGCCGTACCGTCGCAGGCAGAGATACGGCCACCGGATGGCGTCCCTCTTACGTGTGTGAAGAATGAGCTCAGTTTGGGTGAGCTCCATGATCCCAGAGCCCAGCTCGTTGCCCTCATCGTCTACATTGGTGACCTAGCAGAGGCAGAAACAGCATGACGTTAAGACAAGGGAAAGACACATCAGTTTACTACCGCTTAAAGACACGTGGACACAAATAGGACAGCTGTTATGAAAAGAGAAAAAAACAAAAACTATACAAGATTTTTTTTAGGGATTCCTGACCTTAAATTTGGTGAGATGGTTGTCTCGGATGGGGTCTCTGTATAGACAGCTCCAACAGCTCCCCATAGCTTCAGCAGGCCAGCTGAAACCTGTCATGGATGAAGCAAACACTGTCACACACAGCGCTCCTATAAAAATAAATTAACACTGAATGTTTGTTCTTACTCAGTCCAGGCCATCAGTGTAAAGGGATCCACGTCTCAGTCCCAGGATCTTCTGCTGGGCATCGGCATCACACGCCAGTTGGTTTGCTGGACTGACATCTTCCAAAGATGAGTAATGTTCTTCCCCCTGAAACCACGAAGGACATCCACGTTTAGAGTTGGAAATCATTGCAGGAACCTTGTCTTCAACCATATGGAAAGCATAAGGTTGGTCATGGTGAACATCCCAGAGTTTAAAACTCTGAACCTGTTGCATGTCATCTCCTCCTCCTCCACGCATTTCCTGTCACCTTTCAACTACATGTTGACAAATTTCAATGGCCAAAATAATAACCAAAAGCAACAAATTCAGAAATTCCTGTAGCTATTTTTTAATATTTTAGGACTAAAAATTGTAATAGGACAATTTATTCTTACGGTTATTAAAGAACATTACTGTTTAGGTGTAATGGCTGAATGTCAGTAGTGCAAAGCATCTGTTATTTCTAGATATATAATGGAGCAAATACCCTAAAAAAGCCTAAGAATACACCAAAGTATCTTGCAGTTATATTTCTACTCATCATCACCATCTTTCTGGTACCAAAGCATCCAATCAAATGCAGAGTTTAATTGAGGAAATAGAAAGCTCTGGTAATACCAGTGTGGAAGTTTGGGATTTAAAGAAGAAAAGGGGGGCGTTTAAAGGAAGTAAGTACACCAATGAATCGTTGCAATAATCCAAACAAAACAAACACTTAAGAATACTACAGTCAGTCAAAAAAGTACAGGGAGTTCCTTGCACTGAAGTACATCACAGAACACAGGCGAATAGCAAGACCTCCTGCGTGATCCCCTGCTTCCCTGTGCACGCATCTGCATCAGCTTTATGCTTCCAGCTCACTTTGTGCTCCTCAGAGGGGCCACAAACACATTTCACATCAACACAGCCGCATTATGTGCGCTCTAACCTGGGCCTCCGCATCTGACTGGAAACACCAGGCTGGTTTTGCCTCCACACCAAATCCACAGCTACCTCGGAACGAGAAAAAAAAATGAGTGCAAGCGGGCTAAAGAGCTAATAGCTACATCACACGGCCACTGAATGAATGGGTCTCCCTCCCACTGAGCTATTTACAGCCGAAAAATCACAGCCTCGTTGTCAATTAGCCAAGCCGACGCAGAGCCCCAAAACAAGCCGCCAGCGAGGCTGCCGTCTGCCCCGCAAACGCGATCGTGCAGCCACGAAACAGCAGTGACACCAAAAGCATAACGACACAGTTCAATGACCATCTGTTCCCGTCGGTGTAAGGATACAATAGCGAGAGCGCACAGCAGTCAACGGGTAAGTGGAGAGCGACAAGCGATGGTTTGCTACTCACATGTCTGGCACGGATTTTTTTTTCTTTTCTTTCTTTTCTTTAAAAAAAAAAAATATCAGTCCTAATGCGAGGTGAGCATTGAGATTGCGGTTAGTTATCGGTGGCTGCTGCTGCTGCTGGTGGTGTTGGTAGCGGGGATGTGGCACTTGCACCTCAGAGACGCGAATAAAAAAAGATGCAGTGAGAGCAGTGAAAATGTTATTTTTTCCTCCTATTACGCCCCCCTACTGCAGCACGGGCCTCTGCCTGTATGACATTTCCCAAGCAGCTGGGGTGAGAGTTCACAGCCAGACAACGAGGCTCAAAACAGCGACAAGAAGGTAAGAAACGCTGGAGGACCACGGAGGGAAAGGTGTGTCTGCTTTGGCGGAAGGAGAGGAGGGGCAAGGAAAAAAGAGAGAAAACAAAACTTTGGTGAGGGTCACGTCAGAATAAAAACGTATAATTTAGAGCATCAAAGTTTTGTCATATGCAGAGTAAAGAAATGCGTTTCCCTGTACAATGACATTGTTACATTGCTGTGACAAATCATTTAATAGTAAAAGAAACTATAAAGAACTACACTTGGTACAATAGAAAAACCAATAGAAATGTAAGCTGTGCAAAATATGTACAGATGAAATAGAATCTGAGCTGCAGAAGGCGATGTACATATTTATACAATTTACAAATATATGTGTACTTAAAATTGTTGAAAAGGAGAGTCACACCGGTTTATTCAAGTACCTTTATTTAAGCATTTAAAATTACAAAGAATGAAGTGCTGAATGTCTGCTTTAATTAAACAACAATAACAAAACAGGAAGTTTAAGCGAGAAGACCAAAAGGCGACTACAAACCATCACAGCACAGAGGAATTTAACAGCCTGGAAAACAGGCACATGGATGAACGTGAGAAGAAAGCATGTTTTCAAGGCATGACTGTTTCAGCTGCATGTGGGGAAAACTTTTATTCCTTAAGTCCATCAGACTTTTGAGACAATATATGAAGGAAAGTTAAAATACAAAATAATAAGACTGGAGCCATCAAAAATCTGGTGCTTGGTGACTCAGATAAATCTATCTTCAGTAGCAGAGGTGACTTGGTCTTCCTTTCCTGGGACGGTCCCTCATGTGAGCCAGTTTTGTCTTAGCACTTGATGTTTTTTCCTGCTCTTGGAGGCACATTCAAAGTTTTAGCACTTTTCCAGACTGACTGACCTTCAGTTCTTAAAGTAACGATGGACTGTCGTTTCTCTTTCTTTAGCTGATTGGTTCTTGCCATAATATGAATTTTAGCAGTTGTCAAATAGGACTGTCAGCTGTGTACCAACCTGACTTCTGCACAACACAACTGATGGTCCAAACATCATTAAGAAGGCAAGAAATTCCACCAATGAACCCTGATAAGGCACAGCTGTGAAGCAAAAACCTTTTCAGGTGACTACATCATGAAGCTCAGTGAGAGAAGGCCAAGCATTTGCAGCGCTGTCAACAAAGCAAAAGGTGGCTACTCTGAAAAATATAAAATCTAGAACATATTTTGAGTTATTGCTACATAATTCCAGATATCTTGCTTCATATATTTGATGTCTTCCGTATGGATCTGAAAGTAGTAAAAATAAAAACCATAAAACGAGAAGGTCCCCAAACTTTTGACTGTGTGTGGACTGTGTGTGTATTAACATCTTTGTGGGGACTAAAAATTGGAAGTTTACTTGTGGGGACCAACAGCCCTCATCCAAATTGGTTCATACCATAACTCTGGATCATGGGGGGGAATTGGAATTTGTTATGTTAGTCTCAGTTAAATACCCCTTCGTGTTTTTGTGGGCTGATCAGCCACTATTTGGTCAGTTTGTTTGAGTTACCAGTATTGTTTTTTGGCAACCTTTGAGTAGCGTTTGCTGCTTTGACCTCTTTTATGAGCCTAAGATTGGGATTTTTTTGTGTGTGTACAATTTAATCAAGTTTGTTTTGGGTTTAAATAAATGCCTCTGTTTGTTTGTTTTTTTAACCTGTGCCAGATTTTCCTTCACTGCTCGGTCCATCACACTTACATTCATGTTAACATATATGCTTCCATTCATGCATTAGATCAAACTGTGGCCAAAAGTAATGGGACGTTTCTTCATTGTCTTATCTGTGCCAAATTACACAAGAACTTGGCTCTGTGACCCCAGTAAACACATTTCTGATGACTGCATTGGCTCAGTCACCCGTTTCAGCTCATTTTGCATGAATGTGGAGTGAGAGTCAGAATTTAGGAGTATTCATGACAGTTTTCCGTCAAGCTATCTATATCATAAGCTATGGAAAAACACATTTTTCAAAAATAATTACATGTTTACACATCTACAACTTACAGCACAAAATCTCACTTTTGTTTTGCTCACAGGAAGCCATGTGCCAATTTTTAAAACTTATTCATAATCAAACTCACTCAAATGCTGAAATAAACATACTCAGGCGTGTGCCACTCATGATTTCTTTCCCTTTTCATAAAAAAAAAAAAAAAATCAGCTTTATGTGAATCTTCTTAACCAAAGAACCCACTCTGAGTCATTTTAACAGTACAACTTTTTAAAGACACAGTTTCTAATTTGGGCTATAAATACCAGAGAATGAAGTTTTGAGCCACGAGGCAAACATGAAATAAACAATTATATAGATGAATTTGTACACACTGTAAGTTTTAAGTTACTACTGCACATACTTTGTCTGTGAAAACACTGTTTATGCATGCAGTTACAGTGTATCCACAGGTAACTTGTTGGGTTGTGTCTTGAAGCTGGTGTGTGCAGTGATGCAGTACTCTTCTACTCTATAGTGGAAGGTGTCAAACTGTTTCTCTAGTTAAAGCCCCGTTTAAGTCACCATTAGTACAATTGTGACATGTGCTGTTTTAATTTAAAGAAATTCTCTTTAAATACAACCCAATTTGAGAGAAGCTGGAATATCTGTATTTATAAATTACATGTTAAAGATGAGTAATGACATATAAATGCTGAATAAGGCATTGGCTAATACCTTACTAATGCTTAATAGTGTGGCATTATTATGAAGTGCTACCTAGTCCAGTAAGGCCTTTAGAGGAGGTATTTAAGTTTAAAAAAGGAGTGGGCTAAGAATGGACCTCTGAGGGACTCTACCTGAGAGTGCAGTAATGTCAGGATGATGCGTCTCCCAGCTTAACTGTAAAGCTTCTATTGATTAAATAAGATTTAAATGGATATGAGCTACAACATCATTGTAGCTCATATCGGATGTCTAAAAGGACTAAAATTGAAAAATTTCCTGGGTCCATAATAGTTAAATGGTTTATTTGATTGGATGATTTAAGTCTTAAGAAACAAGACATGGTAGCAATGTAAACAATTTATTCATTTAACAATCAGGGGTCTCAGTAGCATGTGGAACAACCCTGTGCAGAGACACAACAGCCTGACACCCCTCTCCTCATGCTGGTTAACAGCTTGGTCTCACACTGTTGTGGGATGATATCCCATTCTTCCATCAGTATTTATTGCAAGTCAGCTACCATCCTTTCCAAATTCTGGAGATAGTCTCCCAGATTGTGGTAATATGGGATTATCACTGGCTGCAGAATCTTATTTTGATATCTCTGTATTCAGAATGCCTCCAATAATGACAAGCCTTGTTTTCCAGTGAGGGAAATGTGGCCCCACAACATCAAAGCTGTTACCTTACCAGTGGAGCAATCAGCATAGCGTTCTTTGCATCTTCTTCACACTTTGACCATACAATCCAGCTGCCATAGGCAGAATCTGGACTCATTGTCGAACATATATTCCTCTACTTGTTCAGGTTCTACTTGTTCATGTTCTACTGCACATGTTGCGACACCAATGCAAACAGGCCTGATGGTGATGGGCAGTCATGACAGGTGTCCTGTCAGCCCTTTAAGAATGGCAATTGGCTGTGTGCAGTTCACTCCAAATAATGCAGCAACTTGGTTTCGTGACTTCAAGTTGCCTTATGGCACAGGCCCTATCCAGATTAGTCAAATGTGGCATGCCTGAAGCAGATGCCAACTGACCGATGTAGCAGGGTCCATGCTCATGTCAAACATTAACATTCCATGCTAAGAATAAGCAGAATAAGCTGAATAAACAGGACAGTAATATAAAACAAGCATCTTAGAGAGGCAGAGCTTCTTAGTCAATTGCAAAGGGTTTAAATAGCTCATCATCTACTGAACATAATGTCATCACAAGATGCAGAGAATCTGGAGAATTCTTGGATACCTGTGATCTTCAGACAGCACTGCATTAAAAAGGTCACAATTCTGTTATGGAAATCACTGTTTGGGCTCAAGAACACCTCCAGAAATCACTGTCTGTGAACACAGTTCAATGTGCCATCCAATAAATGTATGTTAAAGGTGTACAACGCAAAGAAAAAGCCACAAAATGCTGCTGTCTTCTGTGGAGCAAAGGATATTTTTAATGTCTGACGCAAAGTGGAGAACTGTTCTGTGGGGAAACAAGTTGAAATCTGAAATGTTTTTGGCAAAAATGGACACTGTACCCTCCCGACCATCCAGCTTGTTATCAACACTCACTTCAAAAGCCTGCATTTCTGGTAGTTCCTATTGAATTGGCAGCTTGCGTCTGTAAAGGCAGCTTCAGTGCTGAATGGTTTATAGTTTTGAGAGCAACATATGCTCCCATCCAGAAGACTTTTTTTTAGCGAAGTTATGTACATGTGAGGAAGACAGTGCTAAACTGCATGCTACATCTATTACAACAGCAAGGCTTCTCAGTAGAAGATTCTGGGTGTTGTATTAGTCTGCCTGCAGTCCAGACCTTTGCACAGCTTTGGCACATCATGAAAGAAAAAAAGTACAATAAAGAAGACCCAGGACTGCTGAGCAGCTAAAATCCTCTATCAGACAAGAACATGACAGCATTCCTCTCCCAATGGTCCAGGAGCCGGTTTCCTCTGTTCCCAGATGTTTATGGACTGTTGTCACTAAACTGTAAACCCAGTCCCAAATCTTTTAAGATGTGTTGGTAACATGATGCAAAATGACCTGTATGCATAAACCGTGTTTTTGACCGACAAAGCATGTGCAGATGCAAGTGTGTCCAAGAAAAGTGAGGGAACAAGTGAAAACATAAAATGCAGAATTTATAAAATTCGGAGCTGGATAAAGTGATACCTGTTTTTATTTTCCAGCAGTTTTCCACTGTGAAGGACAAAAGGTTTCAAACCTGTTCAGGCCTTAAACCTCATGTGTGTTCTCCATTAGTAGCAAAGCCATCAAAATAAGACTTTTATGAAAACAGTCTATTTGAATGGCAGAGATGCAGAAATGTCTGCATGTAGCACAGAGCCATGTGTCAGTGTCTGGGTGTTTGAATGAGTCTCATGCGCCTGAATGTGCACTTGAAGCCATTTATAATACGTAACATTTTTATCTGCTGCTCACCACAAACAAGCATAAGCAGAAATTTTGGACTTTTAATTGTATTTACACAAGTTTTAAAGCTATTCATTGTTTTCTACACTCATTGCTTTAAACATAAAGAGGAAGCTCTATGTACGCTCTCAGAAATCTGCTCATGCAATCAGATCTCAACATTTGTTTCCTTACCTGATATGTGAGGGTTGAAGACAGTGTTGCGGTGTCACAAGAATCGCACAGATAAAGACATAACTGTACTCGGCTACTGAACATTATTGTTATGTGAACACTGAGGGCCGGGAGAGGAGGTGTTCATCCTTGTAGGAAGGAGGTCTCATTTCATTAAGTTTTTATTGCCTCAACTCCAATCTTGTTATGTTGCTTGCATACTTCACCAGTAAGCATTAGAAATATAAAGTCTGCTACTTGTCACTGTGTGACAGTTGGACACATTCAAGCTTAAACAGATAAAAAATTCTTTGAAAAACTCATTTTACATACAGCTCACTTTGATCTTATATGGGCAGGATAGGTGATACTCCAATTTCTGTTAGTGTAAAATCGTTTAACTACATAATTAATCTCTGCGACATCTTAACATAAAACACATTTTTAACAGTATGTCTCAGTTTTCTACATTATAAAGAAATTCAGCCATAGTAAATGAAAGAATTCTGTCAGCACGACTGGGCTTAAATTGTAAATAAAGTAAGTAAGTGTGTAAAATTACAGAAATCTATAATTGATCACTTCAGTGCATTGTGAATGGCCCTGGGGCAGAACACGAGGAAAAACAGTAAAATGTCCAAAATGTATGTCCTTCACATTTTCCAAAGCCATTCAGCGGTTGGAGCCTATGCTGGCCGATTCTAGCCTCTTGGGCCGTATGTTTGACACCCCTGCTGTAGGGAAAAGATAGTTGTCTAAACATTTTAACTAGAAATGTGGACATATTTTCACAAAAATTTCAGCTAATAGGTTTAAATATTGAGATACCTAACTCGATAATGTCCCAAACTTATGGGTAGGGAGAAGTTTGTTTTCGGTGGCGGAAACAGGAAAGGAAACGCCTGCCATACGGTACGGAGGGTAACTATCTTGACGTTATTGTCATCTTTGCTGTCACATAACAGTCCCCATGCGCTTCCTCGGCAAAAAAGGACACGAAACAACAAAGCAGTGAGCAAAGACGTTTTTACTGAGGCCTTATGCAACACATTTATTTAACCAACTACCGGGTTTCCGACCGTTACACAACTCCTGATGTTATCCTCATGACCAATCGTTGTAATCACGCTGCGACGTCACATTGTTTGGCTCAGTAGCGCAAGTAGCACTCGTTATCCAGCAGGGAGTGTCAAGGGAGTGTTTATGACTGCTCCGATAAGGTGGCCCTGCCCACCCGACAAACAATATCGCGCCACAACAGTGTGCTTGAAGATTTGGCTGTAAGTTTGTATATTCATTCCTCGATACGGCATTCATACTATACGCTACTGCTCGCTGAGTGAGGTAAGAAGTTAAGGTATGTCTGCTCGTGACCTGACATCAACATTAACTGTAACTAACTTTGCGCCGCCAAACCTTGACCTAAAGTCACTCAAGTGCGGCGTGACCTCAGAAGGTCAGCGCACGTAACGTTTGGGAGCACGCGTAAAAGAAAAATTAATTAGCGTTAACGTAGCATTTTTCGCTGTTGCGCTAGAACAACAGCGAAACATGCTTAAGTTTATAGTAAAAGTCACGTGTTTTTGTAACGTCGCTGTAAGAAAGAAAATGAAAGCGACATTTAGACTCACGCAGGTATTGTTCTATTCCTGCTTATTGAAATAAAATGATTTAATCTGAATATTTAAGTTTGAGTAAATAAAAAAAAAATGTTTAAATGATGGTTAAAATTGCAGTAAAGGAAACACTCTTTACCTTAATTGTATGAAGGCGCATCTTGTTTACATGTATAGATTCCCTCTTCCCCCA
This sequence comes from Pelvicachromis taeniatus, assembly GCA_015108175.1. Lineage (NCBI taxonomy): Eukaryota > Metazoa > Chordata > Actinopteri > Cichliformes > Cichlidae > Pelvicachromis > Pelvicachromis taeniatus. The sequence goes on along the minus strand of VURO01035201.1, from coordinate 5,060 downwards.
AGTACTCTGTCACAGTGCACAAACCTTTTGAGCCATTTTCATGCAATGATAACTGATTAAAAACTGGAATGCAACTTAAAAAAAACACAGCTGATCCTGTATTTTTCAGGCTAATTTGTGCAAAGAGGTCAATCAGTGTGAATGTGGAGTATGTTAGGTTAATTTTCTGGTCTATATTTAATTTGTAATGGTTCAACCTTGTGCTGTTAGTTGATAGTTACTATGGCTAAGGATTTAAAGTGTCCTTTACAGCAGTGATACTTTGATTTAGTGTCTGTTGTGTAACGATGTATTGACTCTTAAATATGTAGCATGTCTTTTATGTGTTGAAGTCGTTCTGGTTGGTTATGAAGGATAAGCTTTCATTTATGTGGTGCAACTTTTTTTATTATTGTGCTGAATGGTAACAGGGCTGGCCATTTCCTCTGCACATATCAAATCTGGTGCCATGCTTCAGTTAGTGATTACATTTAATTCTTAACGGGGAAATTGACATGTCCCTACTGCCTGCCTTGAAAAAAATAACAAAGTATGTTTATGAAAAAAAAAAAAAGTCTCAAGGATGTCCCCATAAAAAAATCCTCACGTTTTGTGTTATTGCAAGTCCTGTTTAGTCAGTCATGGGACAGCAAGACGCATTAGGCAGACAAATTTGATACTTATGCCTATGAGTGTCCACCCTTTGCAGAAGTTTAAATGGTTATCTTTTTCTTATCTCAGAAAATGTGGCTGCAAATAGCTGGGTTCACTTTCCTGCCACACCTGGGAGGGCTCTACGGTGGTTATATCACACGCAAAGAGGTAAATACCTGGTACCCAACCCTGAAGAAACCATCATGGCGTCCACCAAACAAAGCATTCCCCGTAGTGTGGACGTGTCTGTACACAGGCATGGGGTAAGCACATTGTGACTGATTTCATCTGTGAAGCAACCTCCTTATCTTAATGGTCTTGTGTGATGTTTTTTTTTTTTTTTTTTCTTTCGGTCTTCCAGCTGCGGTTCATACCTGGTGTGGAAGGAGCTTGGAGGTTTCACTGAGGATGCTCTAGTTCCACTCGGGCTTTATGGGACACAGCTAGCTTTGAACTGGGCCTGGACTCCCATTTTCTTTGGTTCACACAAGTTGAAATGGGTAAATTTAACACCTTAAAGTTGTACATTTCTTATTTGGACACCAATAATCAGGGATCTGGGAAGTGTGGCAGTGTAGTTGTATACATCGCTGTCACTGATATGCCCTCTTTCTGTTCTTTTTAGTCACTTGTTGAAATTGTGCTTCTCACTGGGACTGTTGGAGCCACCATGATGTCCTGGTATCCCATCAGCCGCACTGCCACCATGCTCTTGGCGCCTTATCTGGGCTGGCTGTGCCTTGCAACCAGCCTCAACTACTGCATATGGAGAGACAACCCAGAGGAAAAAGAAGAGTAGGGCTCATGACTGTGTGTTTTGAAGAACCTACATACATTCTGAATCACTATTACACTATTTTTTTTTTTTTTTTTTTTAAAAAAGAAAAAAAAAAAATATTATAAAAAAATTAATTTAATTTTATTTTTTTTTTT
>VURO01035200.1:0-17454 GCA_015108175.1 Pelvicachromis taeniatus | reverse complement strand
AAATCATGCATGTTAACAGGATTAAAATGTAAAAATATACTAAAGGGACCATTAAATTCAAAACTTATATGGTGATCTCGGTCCACTTTCTGACAGCCTGTTTTATTGTACATAAACTTTAGTTTACAAATATTGTGCAAATCGCCATTACTCATTGTATTTATAAGAGTTTTGGCCACAGTCAGGACCTATAAAATTACTGTGTGCGTCACCAAACTTGCCAACTGCTTGCCTCACTAGTTAGCATTTCATTTAATTTTTCCATTAAGCACATCCATTTCTGGTTTATGGAAATTACAATCTCTGCTCAAACATGTTTTTAAGAATCAGATTGGTCGGGCAGAGTTATCTGTTGTACAATTCATAGTGCTTCTGGCAGCTGATATAATAAGATAACTGTTTGAGGAAATTACTCTTAGATTGATTCAGCATCTACAAAAACTGTCCTCTTTCACTGTCATTGTGAAATAATGCAAATGGATCGCCACGCAGTCCTCAGTTAATCAAATATGCGCCAACTGCTATTTGAGGCAGACATCTACTTTATGTGACATGCAAAGAATCTCTTACGAATGCTAACAAACCAGTGGGTCATGCTGCTTCCACTTCCACCTTCCAATGGAGAAACCTCCTCCTTATGGTCTTCTGTTGAGACTCAAAATCTGAACAGACTTCTTAAAATGCCACCGCTCAAAGTATCTTTCCATCATAGTGCAGCGGAAAGATAAATCAAACTTATGTACAAACATAGAGCTGTCAGTTTTTATGTAACTTTCAGATATTCGCTTCCAAGACACGAAAATCTAGGTTACGACCTCAACTTGTCAACACGACGTTACCTTGCTACCAGGTAGTTACGCCCTAAGATGAAGGCTGGTGCATCTTACCACACTGCTGCCTAATCTAAATGGTATAACCCAGTGCGGTCTCAGCTATCCGAGTAATCTGCATATTACTGGATTCCAGCTGAATTTAAGGTCAACTGTTGCCGGATGACTCTTTCATCCTTCAAGAGAAGATATCCTCTTTGTCCAGTTCTGGTGAAGCAGGTCTAGAAATGTCAAAAAGATGCTGCGGAGAGCCAGAGCTTGAATGCCTGGCTTTGAGGAGTTTTAGCACTTCTGTGAGTTGCGTCTCTAGGCCTGACATTCGAACATTTAGGTTCTTAAGGTCATCTTTCAGTTCTAGCTTGAGCTCCTGCAGTGAAGCCTGAAGCGTTTGCTCTGGGATGGGGTAGAAGAAATGCCTCATTTCTGGAGGCTGGGCAGGACTGCGGTCCTGAGGTGTCAAGCGGAAGTCACCCACTTTGTCCAGGCGTAACTCACTTTTAGTAATGCCGCTGTCACATGAGTCTGTCTTCTTTAGAGAGATTGGGGATTCTTGGACCTTGGTTCGTTCAGGTAAAGTCTCCATGGATTCTGCTTTGGACACTGTGTTCCAGTTGTCAGCTTTGGCCATCGACTCCTTAAAGCGACCCCAGCCTTTCAGTTTGGGTGGTTCAGCAGAGCGGCCACCAACCAAAGAAATGGACGATGGCACCTGCAGTTTCGCCTTGTCTGCGACCGTACAGTTGAGAGGTGATGGCGATTGAGGAGTTGAAGATGAAGGTGTAGCTGGGCTTTCTGTTACAGTGACAATGCTGGTAGTTGTAATAGCTAATTTATCTTTCGGGATGTCCACATAGAGAGGACCCTTCTCAATGTCTTGTTCATCGGTTTCTGGTTTCCCAGTCGCCATGCGGGCCTCCTTCTGCTGTCGAAAGCGCTGGAAAAGTTTTCGTACTGGGTGATCTGGTGGCAAATTCAAAGGGGCTTCATTTTTACGGTTCCGTCTCTCCTCCTCTTCCCGTTTCACATCACTGATCTTTCGAAAGACGATCTGAAAGAGAATTTAAAATTGTTAGGACTAAAAGACCATTAAAAAAAAAAAAACTAAGTTTAATGACCGAAAGTTTCAGATTTTGACAGCACACGAGCAAAAACGACCAACCCAGTCTCACACTCATGTCAGTTTAGTCTCCTGAAGTAGTACAAAAGCAGATCATCTTCATTTTCACCATCTCTCTTATTGATTGTAGAGTTTGTGTGTGAAAGATTGCCAATATGTCAAAATGTGTGTTCTTTGCAAATGTCACTTTAAAAAGGCTATTTCCCATGGCGTACAGGGAAAGTTCATATCAAACCTCTGGCTTCAGCGGGTGAAGACACACTGTCAGCTTACCACCCAGATGATGCTAATGGACAACTATATTTTAAGGATTTTGTATTTCCAGTTTTTAGCTTTGTAGCTTTATTTCTGTGCTTTAAAGTGTCCCAATCCCAGTCTCCCAATCCAGTAATCCATTTGCCTCATTGAATAGGGATTAATATTAATTAATAGTAATAATTAAAAAACACATACACATTCTGTATTCACATGTTCAGGAATATTTTATTATCCTTTATTAACCCCGCACTAACATTCAACATATAATATTCATTTTGTCAGTGAGCAATTCAACTTTAAGGTCTAAGAGCGAAACCCCAAAGAGGCAGATGAAAATAAGTGCAAACTTCTCTTGACATTTAGGATCTTAATAGACGAAAGTGTGAAACAATTTCAGTAGCTGTTTGTTTTTCTCAAGGGTACATGACAGTGCAGAAACTTGAGAACCGGTTCTTATATAAAACCGATTCCCAGTAGTCCAATTCCCTGGAATTATTAGTCTTCTTGCCAATCGATCCTGCTTTTCGGTTGGGTCTGGGTATGGACAGTTCTTCAACCTGAACTTCAACAAGTAACAAATTGACGAGCAGTCAGTCTGCAGCCTTCATTTCTATGTGTTCATGTTTCTACCGTAGAATGACTTTGGCCATTACTTCAGTGCAGGTTTTTATCTTTGCTTTATGTTTGTTGTTGGCTTTATGTTCATATCTAAATACTAAGAAAGATATGTGTGTCCTCATTAAGATGGGGATATGTGTTATGTTTGGGGCTGTAGCATATAGGTTTATATTGATAAATGCTAATTTCGAGACAGTGTGTTTTCAGGTCATTTTACATAGTAAAATGAAAGCAATATAACGAGTAGGATAACGATTTACTTTTTCCTGGGAGTAATTAAGTAGCGTACTGCATTACTTTTCATAAAAGTGTTCTGTGTGTAATATGTGTAACAATTACTTCTGAATAAAGACCACAAAACTGAACAAAACAAAGGGGGGAAATACCTCCACATGCAGAAACTACATGCAGTTAATTTGCATCAATGTAATGTCTTTGAGACTTTATGTTTTAGCTAATGATTGTTTATCAGTTTGTTTTAAGTGCAGGCAACTAAGCTCAAGCTGTGCTGGTTAATTTTCTACTGTCCTCACATTATAACAAAAAACACCCTTCCAATTTGGTCATTTATTTAATCTGCAAACCATCCTTTCTCTCCCTCTGACATGTCAATGCCACTGCTGCCCTGCATTGCTACCTGCTATTTTACCACCATATTGTCCACTTACAGACTAATCACTAGCCAGTCTCTAACATATTTAGAAGCAACAATGAACTCTAACTATATTCTTCTGCTGCACTGCTGAAAGTATCTGATTTAAATAACTTCTGTGGCAATTTTAACTCAAAGTCTGGGCATTATATTTGCAACACGCAGAAAGTCACTCATTACATGTGAAAAGGTAAGACAGCATCAGCTTCCTTCTCTGTCTTGTAGCAATAAAGTTTTCACAACTTAGACACGTCTGCTCTGCTGGATCACTCAGTCAAAAACACAATCTCAGCAGCTTCATTTGAAGGCAGCATTAGGCTCCTTAGTCAACGCCGATCGGGATTTCCCTGTTGCATACATTCAGGACATGTGGGACCCGGGTGAATAGTGGCTTTAATGCAGAAGATGAGATTGCCTCTTCAAATGCAAGCAATCCAATCTCACTTGCACTCTCCCGGGCAGGCTAACCTCATTATGAATGAAGCAGCGATTGGTAGCTACTCTTACGCTGTTGTTGATCACAGCTGCTCATTTCTGAATGAAGGATGTGAGAGTGGCTTTAGTATATGGTGGCTGTTTAATGGAGCTCTGTTTTTGTATTCGGAGCTGTGACTCAATGCAGTAGGTGCACATGTCCTTTAAGTTGAATATAAGGTTTTCTGGGGTTACCTTCTCCTAGAGTGGGTGTATCTTGCTCCCATTTAACAAGCATTGATGTGTGTGAGCAGTTGTTAGATGCTGGTCAGTAAGGCTCACTTTGATTCATTGTTGCAGTTATAAGGCAAGTTAATGTAGCTCCAGATCATGAACGGTAGGCTGTCTTCTGCTGTGAAATATATTGACATGAGTAAACACATCTAGGTTCAATATTGATTAATTGATTTATTTAATAAATTGTCCAGGCTTTCATCTTGTTGAATTTTAATGCAATCTCAACTTATATTACAAAAAAACAATCTTCTTAAAGGTTGTAATGTTCAGCTTTTGCTTTTAAAAAATTACTAACATAATTTTTTAAGTGGTACCGTCTGGTACTGGTAATATCGATTCTATCTTTAGATGGTTGCAGAAAAATATTATTGGAATTCGTAAATAATGTTTGTTTTATTTTGTAAGTGTTTTTTTGTTCTTTTTCCTGTACCAATGTGCACATAGCTGAAGTCTTTGCAGATGCAAACTTCTGTGTAAATCCTAAATGAAAATGCAGTCAACTGTATCTGGTATCTGAACAGTCACTCACCCTCTTACGCAGGTTATAAGTGAGCAGCAGGTTTCGAGAGAAGTGGTTGGAAAATGCCGTGTAGAATTCCAGCACCTTCTGCAGAGCGTCGCGTTTAATAACGTGGAGGTCGCAGTAGGTCAGAGCTCGCACATTGGCGCAGGACTGAGCCAGAGTCACCTCTTTCCAGAAAACGTCCCCAAATACATCTCCCTTTCCTGCATGAGAGAGCGCACAATTTTAGTTCCAAGTTAATTCACCAACAAGATCTGATCTTCCAGGTAAAAGAAAACAGTAAGAGACAAAAACAGGCTTGAAAAAAAAAATGGCTTTAATGTTTGATATATCAGTTATTGATGATTCTTAAAAATCTCATTACCTGTAATTTAACACGCAGTATTAAGTGCTAGACACAGGTTTACACTGACTGGCCCCTTTGTAAGGTACACCTGTTCAAATGCTTGTTAACCCCAATTTCAAATCAGCTAATCACATGGCAGAAACTCAATGCATTTAGGCATACAAAGTTCTGCTGAAGTTCAAACGGAGCATGAGAATAATGAATAAAGGTGATTTGAACAGGGTGCTAGATGAGCTGGTCTAAGTATTTCACAAACCGATTTTCCCACACAGCCACCTATAGATTCGCTTAAGAAAGCAACATAACAGAGCTCTCTGCTCTGACGTTCAGATGGCAGGGTAAGAATTTCACGTAATATTTTGGGGGATATTTTTTTGGCACACAAGAGCACTGTTTGAACACCACAGGCTGCCTAAGTATCATTACCGTCCATGTCCATCCAGACCTAGTAGAAACCTAAAAAAGTGGACAGTGAGCAAAGTTTTATCTGTGAAAAGTGCCTCTATATATATTGAGCAGTTACTCGTTTTTGGTTGGTTATAAATAATACAATTATGCAATGTGGATCATTTATGAGTCAAGAACACATTTTGGGTTGGGAGGCCTTGGAAAGTCCCCCTCCAGCATGACAGATGCTGTAGAACAGCTGGAACTAAATCCCTTTGTTCTTTCAAGGAGACTTTTATGTATATTTAAAACTGAAGACAAAGCTAGATGAGGATTTTCTGCTGTTCGAGGTAATGGCTTACAACTGATGTATTAACTATTAATAAATATAAGAAATATAGCTTTTAAACCTTTATAAAGAGTGTTAAATTACCTTCATAATCTACAGCTCATTAGACCAACTCAGTAATTTATAAGGTCTGTCATTTGTGACTCATGCATAGCACTTTGAGAAATTTAAGAAGCCCAGTATTACCATAAAACTACCCTGAACAAAGGAATACTATGACTCAGTATAATTAACAGCTTATCATGAACTTTACCTCCAGATGAGATGAATATTTTTTTTTTCTTTTATTTAGTCGTCTTGACTAAAAACACCTTGTTATTTCTTCACATGATGACATGATGAAACGCACGCAGTGGATGAAAATAAACTATATGTGGCAAAAGCATTAACATAAACATGTGGTACAGTGGTAAAAATAGCTGTAGTTGATTAAATCAGATGCTCTGCCTTGTTTGCCAATTTACTTTATATGTTGTTTCTTTTTACATTGTTATTAGTCTCCTAAGGGATTCAATACAAAGAAGATATTTATTCATCACTATACAGTAGTTGCCTTCTGGTTCAGCGGTTTCATGTTGACAGTATATTGATTTATGCAAAGAGAAAACAATAGAAAGATATTGACAGAAACCAGCCAAGGCACTGTAACAGAGCACGGCATGCGTTATTCATTAAATCACTTATAAAGCACGTTAAATGATGACGTTTTAACAACAAAACATTCTGCCATCTACAGTTTTCTACTTTATTTGTTAGAATAAGATCAAATGTAGATGCAATGGAAGACAAACTAGGCTCGCTAACATAGGAAGCATCCCAGTAGTTAGGAGTAGGTCCTCAATATTCATTAGGCTTAGATGGCATAGTCATTACAGATGCTGATGCTGTGCTTACTTTAATTTGGTCAAGTATGGTCTCATTTACTGGCACAGGTCTCAGGTCAATACATCTATCATAACCACTGTGAGAAAGAATACTTTAGGAAATTAGTGGCCTTTGTAAAATGTGTTTGCTAATAAATCACTTATGAGCAAGCAGACTGCAAATGTAATGATATTAACCCCCTTTTAGCGCCGCCTTTGGTTTCTACCAACCCCTCAGGTTTTTCCATTATGTTCACCGTTATTTATCCCAGTATGCTTAATATTAAAAGGAAAAAAAAAAAATCCTACAACATTGTAGAGAGAACCCAAACTTTTCAGCAATCCCTTATGAGGAAGTATCAACTTTTTAACCCTTTTTTTGTTTCTTCTAACGTCTAAGTGAAATATGTAAGTCTTTAAGAGCTAAAGCTCCAGAAAAGTCACCACTACAGTTACCAGCTGGTTGAGCTGGTATAAAGCCAACCAATAAAGTTGTAGGTGCACTGCTAATCGATGTGCAGATTGACGTAATATTTAACTACGGGTTTATTATAAATGACTAAAAATAGCCATTTGTTACATAGTTATCTTCTGACTGTTGTGCAATTTCACACAGATTGTAAAAGATACTGTTTTAACTAAAGCTTCTTCAAATTAGTTTCCATTATTTCTTAGGATTTTATTATGAGCTAACTCAGTGCTTGAAAATAATGTTGGTTTATTAAATTTTTTATGTTGTTCACTTGCATTGCCGTTTCAATAAATCAGTGAAAAATCCATTCAGGCAGTCATATAACTTGTTTCCTTAAAATGAACCTGTGGCACAGGTACTGATTGTAACCTCTGAATGCCAAAAGATCGCCAGTGTTGTGTTGTGGTTTTCTGAGAATAAACCCAAATACACCTATTGTAGTTTTCTGAGAATAAATCCAAATACACCTGTTAATCACAGAAGCTTATTCTAGGTAGTGTTACATTACATAATATAATTATAGGCAGTTTTTCAGGTATCTAGAATATGTTTTTTACACTCATTTTAATTCGCCCTTATATCCTTAGAGTTCACACAGGTGGAAAGACAAATTGTTTTGTCGTATATGTAAACTGAAGTTTAAAAAAAATGTTTGTTAATGCAGTTCACAGCACCACAAATCTTTAAAATGCTAAAATCTTTCATTGATCTCAGATAATATTTAAAGGGACAGCCAATAAAATGCAGTAAATTTGATGTACTAAAGGCTATTACAATATGTGTCCAAAATAGGAGAGCAGACTTAATATGATTCAGATAAAACTGAAAATACCAGAGTTTATTTGAAGTGTTGCTGAGAGGACTGACAAACAAATTCTTGTCCAAATCCTGACTCCATCACTCAGCAGAAAATGATCCCCAAACAGCTCAGCTTACAGTGCAGACAGGGACAGTTTGTAAAATGCTGCTATACGCAAAAAAGAAAAGGGAGGATTTATGTAAGTCTTCGAATAAAATTCTTTTCTGGCTATGATGTTCAAAGAGAGCCACTTAGACATAAAAGCCTTTGTGCTATCATCCAGTGTTTTGGTGTTGCTGTGCCTCCAAGACAATAAATTCAGATTAGAGACACTATTGACGATGCATCTGAGTCGCACTGCTTTAGTAATCTAAAACTTTATATTGTGAAACAACTGAGCAGATCAGCAGCAGGTCCTTCCATAGCTGGGCAAATGAAGAGGTATAATGCTTCTCCGATGGAGTAAATGCAAATTTCATCATCAAGTATGTGGTGGTAGTAGTAGTAGTATATTTCTTTGTATATTAAGGTGAAAATATGAGGCAGGAACTGTAAAAATGTCTGCAAAAGGCCTGAAAATGTATAGTATATATGTTGTATATTTTCAGTATGATGCTAATTTATCATTATTATAGAAAGAGGTTTCTTTAGAGGAAGATTACTTTTCAATATTTTCTACATTTTTATTTTTGTAGAAATGCACTGATCGGTTCATGAGAGAATAAAATTTCAGCATGCTCGGCCTGGAGCTGTGACCGGCTGGTCAGTCACATTTTTCCAATTACGAGCCAGTCTGTTTCATGCATGCGCAACACGTGCACAATGGTGAAGGCAAATAATCCTTCAGGCACTCACAGCCATACCCGAACATGTCATTAGCTTGTGGCTGTAGCCATTAGTGAGAGCAGAAAGACAAAAAAACAAATTGCCAAAGTAAACCGTGGGTGGATCGCCATGATTACCTTTGTAGCAACAAATCTAATAAGACACTTAAATCGTCTTGCCCAGCTAAACATGCCTAGTTTGAAGAAGCTAACAAAGGGAAAGTAGATAAATCTGAAGCTAGCTAGAGTGCGGAGCTAGCCATAAGGCAGCAGCCTCGGTATGAGCAGTGAAGAAAGCCCAAAGCAGCTATGAGGAAATTAGAGAGAAGGTTAAAAAATTAGGTCAATTTCCTGCCAACTGGTGAATTTAGAAATGTAATGAAAAATAAGTACCTGACATTTTAGTATTATAAAAATCTTTTGCACCTGCTTTTATTTGGTAAGATCAAGTCAAATCTAATGCAAAAATTGGGAATGACACATAGTTCTCTTTAATGTTAAACAAAGGAGCTTTACTTACCTAAAATGGCAACAACCTCATCATCCTGAATGACCTCCAGTGACCCTGACACTACAAAACAGAGGCTGTCCACACTTTCACCAGCGTGATAGATCAGGTCGCCAGGGGCGCAGTGGATAGTCTGAAACTCCATGGCCAGTGCTCGGAGACACCCATCACTGGCCAGTCGGAAAGCCGGGTGCTCTTTAAAAACTTTGCGATTGAGGTGAACACAAATATCGGCTCTCATGTCCTTCGGACAAATCTGTAACACCTGGAAACAAATAAAAGAAAAGGAGCTTATAATGCAGCCTGAACAGGCCACCATCGCAGCTCGCCTCATTTCACTAGTGTGACGTGCATATGGGTGTTTATCTGGCTTGATGCATTAAGGGTATCTGAAACCACATAATCATCAGTAAGTGATTAAGGTTGTTATATGTGGGCTTATATATGAGGTAGTGATTCATTTGGTCCTGACAGAGTAGGTGGCGACTGCATAACTGAAATTAAATAAAGGATAATTTCCCATGTTGCTTTACCTTGTTAACAGATGTGGACAGAAAAGCACCTATTGTCCCTGCTTTTTACAAGCTGTGGTAGTCAAACTTTTATCATACTAGATAAAAGAACTGTCCCTTCTCTTCATTCGCTCCCTGTTTAAATCCAGCATTTAAAATCCTTCTCTTCACATACTAGGTCTTGAATAATCAGACCGCATGTTTTCTTAAAGACGTCATAGTACTCTATCAGCCCAACAGAGCACTTCAGCATCAGACTGTTGGTTTACTTATGGTTCCTAGAGTGTTTAAACGTAGAATGGGAGGCAGAGCCTTCAGCTTTCAGGTCCCATCTTTTGCCAAACGGCTCCCAGTTTGGATTCACGAAACAGACACCTTTTTATTTTTCCCTCACTATGTGTTTTTACACCATTTAATCATCAGTTATAATTCATCTCTGGCTCTCTTCCACAGTGTCTCTTTTGTCCCATCTTCCTCCACTTACCTACAATCAGTCATGGCAGCAAGCTGCCCCTGCTAAGCCAGGTTCTGCTACTTGTTTTTTCCTGTTAAAAGGGAGTTTTTCCTTCCCACTGTTGCCAAGTGCTTGCTCATAGGGGGTCGTGTGATTATTTGTATATTCTCTGTATTATTTTAGGGTCTCTATGTTACAGTATAAAGCACATTGAGATGACTGTTAGGATTTGGTGCTATAAAAATAAAACTGAACTGCTCAAAACTGCAGCAGGAGCCTCAGGGCATAGGTTTCCATGGCTGAGCAGCTCTTGCAGATGTAATGTGTAGGTGGGCTGGTATTTCTGTCCATTTTCTTCCAGCAAAAAGCAGCACACTTATAATACTATACATATACGTTTTAATCGAGTCTACTAAAATATGAATTTTTAAACTTTATTGCAATTCCTCAATTAATTGCCCATTAATGAGCAAAATGTTTTTCATGTAGACAGATAGCAGGCACTAAAATCAGTAACAGATGTACCCATCTATAATTTCCCTTCATGACAGTGGTCAGTGGTTAACTTTACATAAACACATGTCTTATATCTGTGCAGCAGATTTCATGGGAGTTGAAAAAAAAAAAATACCTTAAATACCTTAAGACTTTCTCACATTCATAAAGACAAATAAACTTATATAAACTTTATATAGTTTCAGTTATAAAGTTATACATTCAAATAAACCTTTTATTGGTTTATTGTAAAATGTGAAATCCATAGCAAATATTATGCAGGTGCTTCTTATATGGTGTGCGATGAAACAACTAATTTCTGCACTTGGGGTCAACTTATCTGTCAAATGGGACTAAATATGCCTGGTTTCACATGTGGGGAACATGGAAGCTGCTACCAGCAGAGTCCAGCCACCTCTCTGCTGAGTGTCACTGAGTGGCAGCACGTCATTCCAAGTACACCTAATCAACAGGATGCCAAGCCATTGCAGGGTTCTGCCTTTAAAACATCTCTTTGAAGATGAATGTCAAACAGAGAGGGATTATGTGCCATTTTTAGACCCTTTAATGTGGCCTACAGCTAGACAAACATACGATCCTTACATGCAGTTCAACCTCAACATAGAAACAACAAAATAAGTGAGCAAAAGAATCATTACAGTTGAATCACTGAGGTGTTGTTCCCCGTAATAAAATCCCCGTGCCATTGTAGTTATGACCCTAATCGGAGGTGAAATGATATAATAAGTGGATTTAAATGGGATGCAGTGATATGAATGCTTTTTGGCTTGCGATTAACCGGAGTGGCACCATTTCAATGTCTCCGCTTCCAGATTTTAATGTTTAATTTGAACACACTCAGATCGTTTTAGCATCAGTTTAATTCAGGAGGATGACTGAATGAGCACCACAGCAGTGTCTCTTTTTAGCGAGCTCATAAATTTTGCCAAAGAGTAACCAGGTAGTTTTACAGTAGTATATATACGCACACAGACAAAGAAAATGGTTATTTACAGTATATGAGTTACCCTGTATTCCTATGCTTTTAACATCTATATGCTATTTGCACATTATTTAAAATTTCTGCATTTCAACCATGAACAAATAAACATCAGTGTTAATTAGAAACAAAAAATAAACGCATGTTGACGTACCTTTTCCGTGTCTATGCCCCGTGACATGGACCAGGTGGAGGCGATGTAGTCCATTACTCTTTCACTTAAGCCCTTGGGAACCTGATAGAGCTTTAGGAAGTCCCGGACACTGTTGAGCATCTCATGATAACGATTTGTGTTGGCGTACATCTGCTGAAAGATCGTTGTCACGTTACCAAAAATGGTGGCATAAAGAAGGGCTGGGGGAATATAGAGAAAATACAAAGGAAGGCGTTAAAAAAAAAACAAACAGATTTTTTGTTTTATTAGCTATGAAGATAATGAGGGCAACTATTTGCCATTGAAAGTGATGTAAATAAATTATGTTTTTGGATTTTTAAAAGACTATTTGTAGAGATTCAGGATATAAAAATGAGTAAAGCCTTATAGATCTAAAAATACTCCAAAAAACATCTAAGATTTGGTTTAAAAGAGCAAAAAAATATACCTGTAACAAAATAGTGTATAATAATAATTAAAAAAAAAAAAATGTATCCTTGTTTAAAAGGACACAAAAAGGTTGGTTTCAAAATAATATAAAAAGGACAAAAAGGACCCAAAAAAAAAAAGTAGCAATGGGGTTTAAGATGATAACCAGCAAATCAACAAATTCATTCACAATTACATAAAAATTTCCAAAAGCTTAATTTGGGATTATAATCATTTCCACATTCCAGTTTTTAACAAATGTGCCTTAAGACTTAATATTGTTTCATGTGGTTTATACTTGACTTTATCACATGGGAAATTAACTATTACTACCTATGACTGCCTCCAAATATAATCAACAAAAGTCTCGCCAAAAGGAAAACTATAATTAGAGCTTCATTTTGACTGTGTGCAACCAACCATCGCCATGCCGCTACATCCCACTAAATAACGGTTTTCATAATTCGTGATAGAAGAATTAAATGGAAAGCAACAGAAAGACGAGTGCAGAACATCTCCAAGGTGGTTGGGTGGTTGAACTGGTGCAACAGCTGGCGTGTGTGTGTGGATCAAAGCCATCAGACGTCTGCTCAGTGTGTGCACTGTTCTCCTGGCAGCGGAGCCCTAATTAGCCCTGCTAGAAGGGACGGAGAGGAAACATGCCAGCCACACGTTTCAATTATCCTCAGATGATGACAGTAACCTGTGCAATTGTTTGTGTATGTTTGTTTATTTCACAGCGTACAATCAAAGGGGTGAAAAACTGCACAGGGAATAATACTAATTAAGAAGCGTTCAAAACTCCTTCCAGCTCAGGATAACCACAACTTCATCTTGTTATTACTATCACTCAGTAGTATAATGATGTTATCAATCGTGCATTATAGTTAATACCTTGTTAGCTGCTTATGAAACTTATCAAAGTAAGGGAAGCGAGGTACACCTTGGATAGATCAGCGTTGCCTTTTTAGAGGCATAAACACCAGTAAAAAAAAACCAAAAAAAAAAACCAGTTTCCTAATCTCTCAGTCTCACTCTTGCATAAATTCTTCCCAAAATTGTGTTTAAAAGGACATGAATGAAACCTATTGATAGTTTGTTGTCAACTACAGACAATATGACAAAAACAAAGGGGAAGAAGGCAAAGGGGAAGTAAACTTAAGTAATACTCAAGACACAAGAGACTTTCAAAGTAAAACATGAAAATAACAAAGAATAGAGCTAAATGCAGAAGGACTTGGGCTTGCCAAGGTAACATCAGGGTGAACCCTGCATTTTTCAGCAGTACAGAGGGCAGTTCACTTCTTACTACTGAAAAACATCACCATGGGAACCTACGCTGTAGATCTAACCTGCTCCAGACCAGGCTATGTTGCACATTAGAGACCATCAAGTATGAAATCTTCATCTACTGATTAATCAACTGTCTAACAAATTGTGTTCCTTCCAGGGATGGAGACCTCTCAGCGTGGAGAGTGATTTTTATTCCTTGCTTTTCTTTTTCCCTTTTGCTGCAAACTACACTTCATATTTGTGTATTATTATACTTTTATCTTTCTTGTTCATATGCTACTAAGGCCAACCCAAAAACTCAATTAATAACCCTGGGTTAACCCAGGTTGATAACTGATTAGGTTGATTGCCAGCGTGAAGTGAAGCCACATAATGGAAAGATTTTATGAGTATGTTAAAATTGTTTCAGGAACCAGGACTTAGAGATAGACAAGTTAACAAAAAATGAGTCTCAAGAAGACCGAAAGAAAGCTAAATATCCAAGAATCAAGGGGCAAAACCAGGGGCCATGATAGGCTGGCACATTTATAGGCAGAAAGCCAAGTGTCTAAGCAGTCGTTTTAGTTTATGACATCAAGTGGGCCAGAGCAGCAAAACTACATGGAATACCTTTAAATTATCTCTTATTAGTAAAGCCACTGGCCAGCTGGTGCCTTTCTATACTATATGTTCATTTTCTCCTTGTTACTGCATGTTTTTTTTCTCCAAGTACTGTGCCTTTTTCCCCACAATCCAAAGACATAAATGCTAGATTAAACTGTAATCCTAAATTGGTCAGTGATTTTTTTTTGTCTCAATGTATTTGCCCCATAATTCACGGGTGGCCTATCTGGAGTGTATTTGTAATTGACCAGTTGACCAAATTTGTCTCTTTGGTGGACTGCTTTTGGTCCACAGGTCACATGTTTGACAACCCATCATCTAAGGCAATGATTTAAGGTGAAGCAAAGTCCACATTTGGGCACCACCGGAGAGCACAAAATGTGCAGGAAGATAGGAAAAGCAGGAAGCACATCGAGGTATATATATATACAGACAGTATGACAATCATCTCCTTGTAAAATGAGGATTTTAGAATCTACTACTTTTGAAGTTGCCAAAGTTTGGCGTGGCTGCTTCCTCCAGCCTGAACACAGATGGCAATGCTGATGTCTCTGATAAGCAGAGAATGCTGTATCAAAGGAAACTCAATCGGTCCCTGCAGAGCGGAGCCTCATCTAGCTCCCAACAGCTCTTTACTTGCTGATGTACGCAACTTCATCACACGACACTCGCCATCCAACAGCTGGCTTGTTTGAAGGTAGTTAAAAGACAGTTGTCAGAAACTCAAGCCCCCGGCCAACAGTTGCTATAGAAACAGGACATATGTATAGTGCCCCCACTGCCTCCCCCTTCCTTTTCCCCATGCCATCCCGCAATCCCTCGTCACACTGTGATCTTCTTCTGCCAGCACCGATCCAGTGCTGCTGGTAAAAATAGAACAGTATCAGGGCATCTATATTTCATAGAGAACAGCCATGGACGACACTAGATTGCATCTACTACTGAATCCTCCCGAGGCTGTCTGATTTTAGATATTTGTGCTTTAAGATTATATGTACCTCACAATGAAAAATTTAGACACAGACAAGTGCAGATGAGTTTTGCCAGTTCCCAAGAGAGTGTATTAATAAAAACCTGCGCAACCAAAAAGTAAGGGGGAGGTGAATCTTCCTCCAAGTCTCAGGGTTGAGATTGTGGCTAAAAGAAAAGTACAGCGGAGGTGAGGAGTGATTGCAGAGGGATCGGAGGGAGCACTGCGCTAAATTGATCTGGCAGTGTCAGTTATTGCTCCGAGGTGTTGCTCTCCACGTGCAGTCACACATAATGGCACCGCACTGTGGCATACAGTGTTTTATGAGCCACACAAACAGGAGATAGCTTATAAATATTGAGACGTGGAAAGAAGGGCATGCTGTGAAAACCTGCCTCATTTAGAATATTACATGTTTTGTTAAAATGCAGAGGCAAGATTTAAATATTTTTGTTTTGTTTACATACAGATGAAAGAACATATTGCAGATAACAAGTCTGGTGTCCTTGGATTAACTGGCAATTGGATATTTGCAATACTAGAAATCTGTTGACATCAACAACAACCTAAACAACTAGCAGAACTTCTGACAATGTCTCCAAAGCCTAAATTAGGCTGTACCCCCTCCCTTCCCAACATGACAAGAAAAAAAAAAAACCCTTAAAAAATAAATAAAAGAAAAATAATAAGAAAGTAAGCAACCTGGTGAGCATCTAATCACTTTCTGAATAGATAATTGTTTTGTCTAAATATTCTAAGTAGGGTTGCCAGATCTTATTAAATGTCTTGTAAGAACCTGCAAGAGAGTATCTAATTTTTTTCAAGTTTGATGTGAGTCAAAACTTCCCTGAGGCAGCTGTTATGAATAGAATGAGACGCCTGGCTAATATGGTTGTAAAAAAAAAAAGAAGTACAATACACTTTATAGATGGGAAATTAGTCAATTTAAGTGTAGGGATACCGAAATTGAACCGATGAGGGGTCAAGGCTAAGGTCTACATTCAGCACTGTAGCAAGATTGTCAAATATTTGGCTCCAAAAATTAGAGAGGTTTGGAGGTGTACAATTTCAAAACAAACAAACAAACAAACAAACAAAAAAAAAAACAAAACTTCATTTACCAACTTAGGACTGGCTGGTATTTTGCCTGAGTACAGTCTTATCCTGGGGATTAATGTTAAGGGAGCAGCAGCTCTAGCTTCATGCACAAGTTTACCCGGCCTATCCTTTATTTCAAAATAGTGTCGCTTTGTTTTTAGCAATTGAGTTTCAACCTTGGATCTCAACAAAAGATCGAAGTCTGCTTGAAGTTTTAGGTGTTGATCATACAGATTGGGACTTGGAGTAATGACATATTGTGTGTCAATTTCCAATAGCTAATCTAAAAGCCAAGTCATCTTATCCGTTTTTGCCTGCCCCCTCAGGTATGCCCTACAAGGCTGCAACAGAATGCCACTCGAAATACCATAAATACCATTTATCTGATAAAAGTTGGTCATTTCCACCGAGAGAAATTCTGTAAATCCCGGGTTGGTCAGTCAGTCAGTCAGTCGATGAAAATATATGATCACGGGACTGGGCTTGTCCCCCTGTCACGTTTTGGCAACAAGGGTGCTGTGGGCACAATCCAACTTTGGCAGAGTCTGTAGAACTTGGTCCCTGAATGTTTCCATCAGGACTTTAGAGAAAAAGGTTGAGGGTTGAGGTCCCTTGATGAACTCTGGCAGGCCAATAATGCTGTGTGCTTCTAAATCAATATTCTTGGTCTTGTGTTTAGCACAAGTTTCAGATATGTTGGCGAAAGCTGCTTTGAGGGCCTGAATACGTTCTTCTGTCAAGTTGGCATTGGTCTCCAGACTCACAATTCAGATGCACAGGTCAGTCACTGTAGCTTGTATCGTGTCCAGTTTGGCTTCACGAGAGGCAAATGCTGATTTAATGAGGACAAGGTCGATATCTGGCTAGCCAAGGAAGATTCTTTTGGCATCTTTTTCCTTTGCCAGCCTGGTACTGGAGGCCATGGAGCTTTTCAAATAAATACTCTTGGTTTTATAAGAACCTGATTGAGTTTAGGATGGAAAAGACTATGGTTTTCAGATCAGTGTGGGAGAGGACAATATATGCATCTGCTCCATTCTTCCCTTCACTCCCAAAATTAAAATCTTAATCTAGTTATTGTTAGTTATTTAAAGAAAAAAATAGCAAACCACAGCTAGTGACATAAAGGTTACATACACAAAGGTTGTTCATACTCTTAAAATATATCTTCACTACACCAAATATATAT
>VURO01035199.1:26725-41576 GCA_015108175.1 Pelvicachromis taeniatus | reverse complement strand
TAGCCAGACCTTATACCTAAACATATCAGTAGTATGTAAACACTTTTTTTTTTTTTAATCCACAAGGATAATAAACACCAGCAGCCCTGTATCCACACTTAAATCATTTTACACTGCTGCAGTTGCTTCTTCATTACCACAGGCATCGCAATTTCATATAAGCAACACCTGCAGTCCCACAAACACACAAATGCTAATGATGATCACATTCAGGACTATGCTGTGTACTGAGAGCTTTTCTCTCTCACCTCAAAAGACTTTCTTTGTTATTTCTACATTATTCAGGTACTGATAAAACAATCTATATACAAGATATAAAGATAGGAGCCTTAAACACAGCAGATTAGAAAGAAGAAAACTAGAGACAGGCAGGTAAAATACTCCAAGTTAATGCAGAAAATAGTCTCTTAAATAGTATTTACTGACCTTATTGATAAGCGTCATTGCGAACACCAGCAGCTCTGTATCCACTCCATCCTTCTCATCAAGGATCTCCATGACATTTGACCACAGTTTTGTACCTGCATCATCAAAAGACATGCAACACAGTGTGCATAAAAAGATAAAGTTCAAGAAAAGAAATCAATTTTTTTTTCCATATTTCAAGGTTTACAAAGATGCTGAACTACAAAATCTGAAATCATCCATTTGATCATCTCACAGTTTGTCATAAAAACCGATTTGGCTCCACCGTTGTGCAGCAATATGAAAAATAAAACCTTTTAGGTCATCTCATTGCGCCGGCAGACTTTGCAGTATGGCTTTCATCTTCCTTTGGAAAAACAGCAGTAAAAATGAAAGACTGAGGCGTCTGAACGTAGCAATAAGTAAGGAGCACCGTCTCAGCCATGAAGTCAAGTCCAGCTCTTCTCATCGGGAGACGGGGGATCATGTTCAGTCATCTTATGCAACAGCAGAAGTGACAGAGGGATACCTGAGCCGTGCACACGGATGACCAACCCCCTGCTGTATGCCACAGTACAATGCTGAGCTTTTAGGATGGCAGGTAACTGAACCTCACTGCAGGCAGGAGATACAGTCCTTCTCAATAAGCCTCATTCCATGCGTGGCTGTGGCGCGGCTGAGAACAACTGATCGGACCACGCTTTCTGTGTTTTACTGCTCAGGTTTCACTGAGCAGCTGAGAATTAAAACTTAATGATGATGTTATGTAGCAGCAAATCCCAGAGAGACTACATATACGGCGAACATATTCAATGATTAAATAAGAGCACATACTGTTATTTCATGGGAAAATAAGTGGAATTTCTGATTGGCTTAAAGACTAGCATATGCAAATAACTCCTTTAGCTTCAACTGACACTGATTATTGCAGCAGGTTTCCTATGTTTTCTCCTTTATTAATATTTATACCACGTGTGAGTGTGGGAATAGAGAACCAGTCAATCCCTCTTTTGACAGTAGTGTTGTGTATTTATGTTTTTTTCTCAGCTATGCAGGCATCGTACCTCTTTTGGTATCCACAGCATTCACAGCCTTTATGAGAAGGGCAGCATTGGACTCTGTGTACTCGACAAACACCAGCAGGAGCTTTAGGGATGTCTTCACTACCAGACGAAACTGCGGAAAGAAAAACAATCTGTTAAAGCAACAAACACAGAGCGCACAAATTCAACTGTGAACTTCGTGTTTCTGCAAACAACTATGATTAGCATGTGCGCTTTAAATTCCAGATGCTTAACGGCATCAAACAGTCAAAGCTTTTTCCTGTATAGACAGTCATGCAAGGTTTTGATAAGAGTGCTGTGTGACACTGACAGATCATGGGAACATACTCTACAGCAGTCAGGTGGTATTAAAATGCCATAAAAATTGAAATGCTGAACCACAGATGAGCCTCAAAATATAGCAAGACATCAAAGGTTTAGTAAATGTTTCCAGTGATTTACACTACTGTAGAAAATGGGGGAAAAAGCAGGTGAGAGGAGTGTTACAGTTATGATATGCTGCAAAGCCGAGGTTAAAATCAACATGATGGGAGGGGTGGTGCAAACCACGTTTTCTTTCCTGGTGTGGTGATTGATTACAAAGACAGGGTTCGGATTAAAAGAAAAATAAACCAGACACTAAATATTTTGTCAGTATTTACACGGAAAGGCAGGAAAGTAATTTGTAAGAACATCAAAACTGTGTGAAAAGAGAGTCAGTGCAGATCCCTCATCTGCTGCACATTTGCTGCACATAATGCTGTCTGGCCACTAGAGGGCTGAGCTGACCACAGTGACAGCAGGGCAGCAAGTATAGGATTTTATCCTTCTCATCAGTTGCCAGATGGTGTCGTTGAGTTGATCTTATAGGATATCTACATTGTGGAGTGATTTTCACTTTTTTTTGTTTTGTTTACCTTGGATCCAACCAGGGTGTAAAGCCACTGGATCGTTTCGTTGTGCGATATGAGGCCGTTCATCCCGTCCACGTACAGCATTATTTGACCAAGAGCTGGAGAAAAGGACAGTGGGAAAGGCAGACAAAAGAAAGACATGGGACGAAAGAGCACAGGGATGGTCAGTCTTAAGGTATTGCAGTCGATGTTTTCATCGTTTCATAATTGTCCATCAAACCTGACTTTGCTCTCAGTGGAATCCTGACTATGCAAAGCAGGTGAAATTTAAGTTTCACCAAAGACTAAGGGATAACATACAGTGTTCACGAGACACTGGATACTGTAGGTTTCAGCCCCAATATAAGACAGGAGACATGACCTTGTGGTACAGTACTGTGCAAAAATCTCAATTTATTCTTATTTCTTTATATTTTGTTAGGAAAAATGGGGTGCAGTGATTTACTCATACCATATATCTTCCAATAGTAGCCCTGGCGTTTATTCAAAAAATTATTCGGCCGGCCCGACGTTTAAAAGAGACAGGCGATTGTTGGAGACCGGCTCTTATTCCCTTCTCAGGCGGAGTGGACGTTTTGACTTTCTTCTTTCCTCGATAGCATCCGATGACAAAGCATTTTTGACATGAAAAGGTATTTGCCGTATGATTTACTGCAGAAGGGCGGTATCCCAGATGGTACGAAAAGAGTAGTAGCATACGGAAAAGGTGGTGGGTCATTGGAGATCGACGTTTAAAGAGCGGCGCTTAAAGGAGATCGGCTACTATTGGAGACCGGCATCTATTTGTCGTGACATGTTTTCAAACCCGGCGTTTATTAGAAACGGGCATCAATAAGAGACAGGCCACTACTAGAAGATATACGGTACGTGCAAGCATACATGGAAATCTATATTGTGAAACCAGAGTTTGTACAATTTGAATGAGATTGGAAATCAATATTTGGTGTGATCGGCTTTATTCTTTATCAGAGCCTGAGCTCTCTTAGATAAGCTTTCTTATCGTTTCTTTAAGGAGTCTTCAGGAGTAGTTCTCCAGGTTTCTTGAAGGACAGTCAAAGCTCTTCTTTGGGTTTTGGCTGCTATTCGGTCTGTTCTCTGTCAAGATGATGACACACTGCTTCAATAATGTGGAGGGGGGCTGGGGAGGCCAATCCATGACTGATAGTGTTCTATTGTGTGCGTTTCTTTTTTTGTTTTTGTTTTGTCCCGGTTTGCTTTTGCTGCATTTGGCTGTGTGTTTGGGATCACTGACATGATAAAAATTAATCTTTTGCCAATCAGGAACTTACCAGATGGTATTTCATAGTGGATTCAAATATGATGGCAGTTTTCTGCATTCATAATTCGTCCTCTGTGACAATTAATCACTTTATAAGACCTAAGCCACCAACTTTCAGTTGAGTTCTTGTGTGATTTGGCATACCTCAGCCTTTTCTCCCTGCCTTCCTCCTATAACAATGACTTCTGACAGTCATCCTTCCACTGAAACATTCACCTCTCCTGTAGTTTTTTTTTTAGGCATGCCCCTTCTTTTGTCCTCTAGTTGTCCAGTTTCCTCAATTTTGTTTAAGGACACACTGCACACAATGTTGAAATGTGCCAATTTTTCAGCTAACAGCTCTTTGGGAATCACCTTATTGGTGTAAAAATACTATTTTATGTTTGTCAAACTTATATTTGGCATTTTTTTTGTACATCCAACTAAGAAGATTCAAACAAATGACTTATTTGTATTAGTTACAAAATGCCTAAAGATACCATTTAAAACTTTTATGCATAGGCACAACACTGGTTCATCCCTTGAATTAGTTGTCTTCCTTATGCTCGAATGATCCATATGTTAGTATTAAGTGACTTAACAAACAAAAATCATTGCTCTAGAAATGGTCGGGTATGAGGCCTGGTTTGAAAATGGTTGAAGAAAAGCTTTGAAAATATTCAAAAAACCTGCAAAACTCAAGACCACAAAGAAATGACCAGAAAATCTGCCTCTTTGGAAGCAAGCTATCAGGAAATGAGGGGTGGTTCAAGACTTGTGCACAGCACTGTATATAAGACCAAAAATGTACACCATCAGATCATTCCCCCTGTATTATTCGTACATTCTCTAATTCTTTTTTATTTAAGTGAAATAAGACAGTGATTTTCCCACACTCTAGTATGCCCACAGTAATTATATATGAACTGTACATGCAAATTGGAGTTGTTGTGAAAATTTCAAATCACAACAATTAGATGAAGACCTTAGGAAAAAAAAAACATCACTTGTCCACATTCAACTCTCAAGTCAGTGGACACAACTGGGGCAGTATAACTGGGCAGAGTGCCTCCGTGGAAGCTGACGTGACTTCTATCTGTAACAGGATACATAAATAAGAACATAATCAGAGCCAAGGGATCTCAGTGGGGGGTAGTAAAAGTGTAGGGCTTCTGTTTAAGGAGATGGGGGAAGGGAGATAAACATTACAGGACAAGAGTGGAACAGACAAAAGCACCATTTAAAATGTGGTGGTTTATTTTTTATTTTTTTAAAAAGCAGCATCTCAGAGGAAGTCCACACATGTAGAAGTAATGCTTTCATACAGAAGACCACAACAAGATGAGTTCAGTTTGAACCCACAGAAACTTTACAAGATACATTAGCTGACACGGGGGGGAAGAAGCAGAAGAAGAGCACGTGACACATTAAAAGTGGAACATTTTTGGAGAGCCTGCTTGACAATTTCTTGGCAGAAGTTAGAGTTTTGGAAGGTAATAATGCATAGGAGAATATTCTCAATAAGTCATTTCTGTTTTTTATTCAGAAGGATCATATATATAAAAATGATCAGATATATTAGCAGCTGTGACGAAAAAGCAGACAAACGGGTGCTTTGAAAGTGTACACATTCACAGATTCTGATCTCTTCTTTCTATGTTTACATCACGTTCTTATAACATGTTATGATGACAGCCTGCACTTTCTGTTATATACGTATGAATTTCTTCATGCCGTCTTCTCTAAAGTGGCATGAAAATCGTGAATATGCAGCAGATAGGCCAAAATTCCCAGGTGCAGCTGCTGTGTGTACATAATGTGTGAGAGCGTGTGGGTGGACAGGCCCTGTGTGTGTGTGTGTGTGTGTGTGTGTGTGTGTGTGTGTGTGTGTGTGTGTGTGTGTGTGTGTGTGTGTGTGTTTGCTGTCGGTGTACTGCAGCAGCAGCAAGCAGCGGTGGCGACAGTGCATCTTTTATCAATTGGGGTTAAGTACTTGCAACATGTCAGAACAGAGAAACGGTCCTTTCCCAATGTTTTTTAAAAAGTGATCGACTCTGTCGGTTAGTGCAGGCCAGAGAGAAACCCTCTGTAACTATTCCAACAGACAGCTTTAGAGAGATAATTTACAGCACACTGTGAGCACAGGGTACAAAATAATGATGCACAGTCATCTTTTATACATACATATACAGCCTCAACTTTAAAGAGCTGTGTGGTGTTAGCAGACCTGCAACATCATCGCTGCACAGACTTATCTCTCGCGTGCACCTGTGTACGGTATCTGCCTTAGTGCAATGTGCTTTTAAGGAATTCCACTGAAAACACGCGTCTTTAATGAGACTTTTAAGTGTCATTACGAAACACAAATGTTCAGTTGCTGACAGATGAGACTATCTATCCACCACAAAGCGAACTGGCTTTTAGATCACGCTGACATGTTATCATAAGGCAGCATTTAAAGGTTTTAGCCTATAGAACAGAGGTGCCAAACATAAGGCCAAAATCGGCCCGGCAAACACTTGAAACCAGCCTCACTACATGCTGTGGAAAATGTGAAGGAGGGCATATATTTTGCACTTTTAACTGTATTTTCCTAAGTTTTACAGCTTTTATGACATTCATGCTACGTTGAAGTAGTTAAGTAATAGAAAAAAACAATTGAATGTCAGAAAAGTGACAATGTTTTTGTCACTATCTACCTTAGAAATTTGTGATTGAGCAAGAAAAAAAAATGTTGTGTTTAACAAAAACCTGTTTTATAATTATAGCACATTCTGGGCAATGAGCTATCAGAACTTCTTCTGTAGTTTTACACATTTATTTCTTACGATTCAAGCCCAAAGTATCACGGTGACATTTAAAAAAATAAATTTAGCGCAGTAGCATTTCTTTATTGTGTAGAAAAACTGAGACGTATGGTTGAAATGACACTTCATTTTCTTATGTTAAGATATCTCAGGTTTTAAATGTGTAGTTAAAAATCTTTGCCTTGATAGATAGAGGTGTTGTGATTTGGTGCTATATAAATAAAGTTACATTTAATTGGTCTGGCCCCACTTAACATCAAAGTGGGCTGTACGTGGCCCACTGTGCAAAATGAGTCTGACATCTCTGCTATTGAGAGCCGGTACTCAAGCACTCAAACGCGCAAAAAACAATCAGAATACATATCATATTTGAATTTAATTTAGCAAACAGTTTAGATATGAAATGATATGTTACTTGAACTGTTATACGGCGCGCCAGAAAACACACAGCCATTACCTTTTTTCTCACATTCATTAAAACTGCTGCTTCATGAAATTATTCATTGCCAGCGGCCTCTTGATGTATGATTCGACTACAAATCCAAAAACCGCAAAGATCCAATGGTTAGGTAAAATGATACTGTAACTGTTTAAAAAAAAATTGAATTACCTGTCATTATGGGAAACCTTTATATTCTGGTCAAAACAGTTAAAAGGAAACATTTAATTATTCTCAAAACAATCACATATGCGGACTGCAAATGAAAGCGATTTACACACACTTTGCTCTAACTAGTCATTTACGGCCCTTTAAGAATTAGGCTGCCTGCATCTTACAGCTAAGCTTTGAAACTGTGATGAGCGCTTGCCATACTTCCCTAAGTGTTGGCCCAAAACCCCGGGTTGTTTTTAAACTGTACAACAGACACTCATCTATAACTTTAGGAGAGGGTTAATCAGAGGACCATGGGAGTCCAGAGTCTGTAAAGGACTCTCTCCACGTCAAGCACTTATTTGGGGCCAACAATGTGGGCCTCCATTCATATAATCATGAGCAGCTTTGCCATACCTCACACAAAGCGCAACAATAACACTGCTAACTCCCTTTGTATGTACTGTATGTCACGTAATAAGTGCTGGTAGACAATGAGCTGCCTTCAAAGTATAGTGATTAGAGTTAAGATGCAAGTCACTCGGGAAAGGGACAGCCAGGGTAAAAAAAAAAAGACAGCTTTAAAGAAACTTTAAAGTGTCGAGTGAGCAGCCTGTCATCGGTGTAGCACTCTTACACTCAATTTATTTCAACTGCCTTAAGAGTGAGTAGAACATTTGGATGACACAGAGTTGCAGCAGGGAACCACAGAGTAAGAGACTGGGGGAGACAGACCCTGCTCCCGTGTCTCAAATTCTGAGAAGTAGAAAATCAAACAACTAAAGTCTGGTGGAAGTGTTTCTTCATGGCCCCTCCCGCTCATAAACCACAGCAATTATCTTCCACAGCCCCAGGAATGTGCAGGAAGGGCTGCTCCGTGACCACTGCTGAGGTGAGAAGCAGTCTGAGGTCTGTGAAGTCAGCACCAACGCAAGCCAGCTGACGCATATGTTTAAAAAAAAATAAAATAAAGACAACTTTATCTATAAGGATGCAAGAAATCAAATGAACAACTTTCTGTCCACTTCTCTCCCACTTACCCCTCTCTGCCCCTTTGGTTTCATTTACATTTTGGAATTTATCTAAACTGGGTCAGCCAAACTGTCTGTCAGTGTGCAACATTTATTTTACCAGCCCTTTGGGAATGTAGCCAAATCTTTAACCCATATAGTGCAACTTGGAGACTCTTATCTTGCATTCTCTGCATTAGCCAGATGCTGCACTTAGATTTCTGAGGTGTACTTCCCTGTACCCACTGTACCTGGATCGCTGTACTTAAAAAACCTTTGTCAGGCATTGCATTATGTAAATTCATTTTCTACTATGTCAGATTTTAGTACTGAATACAGACTTGCATATTTTTCCTATTATTTTTATTGACAGTGACTCGCAAACAAATCAGAAGTATTTCCAGCAAATTTGTATAAAACATCTTTTTGGAGCAACCTAAGATGGTTTTACATATTTATTGGATGATCGGGTCAAAAAAGATGTAAGTACATATTAAAAGCAGCAACAATCATCAGTTTATCAACAGTGGATCACATGACTCCTTGGAAAGGTCTAGTAACTCAGCTCTAAACTTTATGGAATGCAAATATACAATTTATTTTACTCTCGTCAGCTCTGTTTTCAGCCACAGGAAAATCAGTTCGCTTATCTGCTCATTTTACTGATATCATGCAAGTGTTTTGTTTATGGCTTTATTCCACTTTCCCAAGTCTTTAAAACAATCAAAATCGTTTTTTCTGCCCTAAGTGTAACCTGAATTGGACAAGGTGAGGAGAAAATGGATGTATCAATAAAGTTGGCTAGTGAGATTTTACCTTGAAGCCTTGTTCTGAGTTATTTGAACATCACTATGTTGTTATGAATGTAGTTGTGACAAACAAGACCATGATCTGATTGAGAAAATGAGGGATACTGCACACTAATACAGTGCTTTATTGTTCTTTCTAACTCTAATGGAAAACATAATATACAATATTAGCATCAAGTTGTATCCAATAATTCTTTAAACTAGCAGCTGGGACATCCTACTTCAGATACCAGAACAGACTGTATTAATGAGATCATAGTAAGTTCATGGGAACCAGCAGGATTTTCTTATTAAAAATATAATATATAATACATATAAATTCACATATCTCACATATCTTTGATTTAGTTGCAATTCTTTACATAGAGTTCAGTGGCACCAGTGAATGCAGATTAATAAAAAAGTTAAGAGGATATCCATTAAGTAATCTTCTATAGCTAGCGTGGCAAAAAAAAAATCTTACTTTCGCTTAAATGTTTCAACAGGGCAAGCAAAGCAGGAAAGCAATGCTTGCCCAGTGTCTCTGGAAGCTAGCATGACACAGGGAGCTGAAAGGCAAACAGCATTATCTGGTTGTTTGTGCATGTTGTATTGTGGATAACCCTCTGCTCTTTGATTCGAAACTGATGACAGTAGACCAGTGGGCTCATCAAGCTGTCCTCGACTCTGCTTTCACCACTCTCTGATCAGTTGTGATAAGACAGATGGGTATAAAACAAACACAGCAGTAAAAACCACTTCAACCAAATTAATTAGTGATTTATCATCTTAACTTTTTTTTGTTGTGAACAACTTACATCTGTAATGAAGAAGAGAAGTGTTGTGTCAAAATAAAACTTTCATAAAACTGGCAAATTAAAGAGGTGCAGGCTCGGATTTAACTTGAAACACTTTTGCGTTTAAAAAAACAAACAAACTCCATCTGTACATATTCACAGGGTGTGTTCTTGTTTTTCTGTTCTCATTAAATGCAATTTTCTAAAAGTAATGAGTGCTCTTCACACAGCCACTACATACTATTGTATACAACGTATGCAATATGAACTCAACTTTACATAGCTACAGCAGTAAAAGTAATCCATATTACACTAATGACAACATTTTTCTGTTGAATAAACACTTTTATCTTTGACAGTTTCAGTAACATTTGTTAATACACAGTTCTTTTCAATAAATTTTGCAAAGTATATCGCAAAGAAGAAAAAGAATGAAATTCCGTTATTGATTAAGTTACAGTCTGATTGATTACTCTTATTACTTCTCATTTCTACATCCACATGTCTAGCTCCGTCCTGACTTAGAGTCTGTCTGCCATAAAAAGTAAAGTTTATCACTCAGCTCTACTGTACTGGATTAAGACATTTGTTAGTCAGCTAATAACCCAGACCATTAAAGCCAGACTAATTCCAATCACTGAGCCAACTGCCAGACTTACCTGAAATGCCAGACTTACTTATTTGAACCCCATACAGTAAAACAACAGTGGGACGCTTCCATTTTCAGACCTGAATAAATGTCTGCCAGCATTTGACAAAATTTACTGTGGGCCTAAGCCCAAACAAATTCCCTCAAGACAAACAAACAGACCTAATGGAACAATAGCATGAAGTAACGCAGAGCGCCCCCCCAGTATTTGGCTGAGCAAGCTCCACAGGCACCGCAGACCCACTGCAGTGCTGAGCAGGGCAAAATCTACTACAACATTATAAGGAGAATAAACAAGCGAAATGTGGTATCACTTTCTGTTCAACTGCTCACCTCTTTTTACTTCAACAGCTGTGAGAGTAGAAGGGCTACTGTACCAAATAAATTTCATCAAATGATTTTAGGACAATGAACAACTGGAAGAAGTCCAACAGATGATTTCGGCACCACATCCAAATGGGGAAGACTTTGGCAACAAGCTTCTGCATTACATCCACCCTCTTGTAAAGTGAACTGAAAGATGAGCTGCGGTAAATTCTTACAGCTCCTTAGAGCATAGTAGTGTGATTCAGTCTGGTTCTGGCCGGTCGCATACTGAATTCAGTCCCAAAAAACAGTCAGCTTACAAAAATCAGCCGTAAAACCCACTGAAACACTGACGATTTCAATCTATGTGCCTGCGTGCTGCATAACTGCAAAGGATTTATTTTTTTTTCCAAATTAGAGTTTATGTATCTTAGACAGCAAGGTCAGAGATGATAAAATGAGAGCTTGAGAAATGAACTAAATCAAACATTCTTATAATATAATTGGCTTGTATACTGAATTCTGTTACCATAAAGCAAGCTCTGGGATGGGGTTGTAACTCTGTTGCCAGTGGGTCTGCTCAGGCTAAAAACTTCTACAGATGTAGGTAAGAAGAATAAAGGGAGGCAGAATATAGGTCAGGCAGGTGGGGTGAATTGGGTTCAGATGTAAGCCTTCTGCTCACGTGAGGGCCGGAGGGGTCTGACACAGAGGAAGGACAGAGTGGGACGCATCCGGTCGGAAGAAGGTTTCAAGTTTAACCAAATACGTGAAAACATGCTGCTGTGTTTGTGTAGGTAAATGGTAAATGTAGGTAATGTTAGTGTTGTCAAGACAGTGTCAAGCAGTCTGTGAAGTATTTGGTTGTGTATATGAGTGCGGGACTCAGTATAGTGATTTAATTTATAGAGAACATGCTGGAAGCAAAAAAAAACCAAATGATGCCAGTGGAGCAGAGAGAGTTGAGAGGTTGTGGGATGAAATCATGCATAACACTCATTTCCTAAATTTCCTCTGACCACATGAAGTCATTCTCATCATCCCAAAGGACCACATTTTTAGGCAGGTACAGAAGCTATATAACACATGACTAGAATTACGGCCTCAGGGTTGTATGCCTCTGCCAACCAGTCGACTTGCTGTTTACGTCGGCGTTGATCCAGACTCGAGCTTTCAACCTTTGGATAAAAATATGTTTTATCACTTTACTTTATTAGACATTTGTGTACAATATTGTTATAATTAGGATATGATTTCTTGAGTTATGGACAAAAACTGGTTTGTGAGGTCAGAGCAACATTGACCTTGAGCCACCGAACCCCAATCAGTTCTCGCCTTACTGGAAATTTGTCCCAGATGTAACAAAATTTCCTCCAGCTGTACCTGACACATCACATTAACCAGGACGGGATACATGAAAGGTCACAGTGACCCTGGCCTTTGACCACCAAAATTTTATCACCAGCACCAAGGCATAAAAATATTATTAGCTTTTTCTAGACTACCAAACCCTGTCAGTAACAACTACACCTATTTAGATTTTTTTTTGTGGGGTTTTGGTCTTTCGGTTCATGATCAGACACTTTTATTGATTCAGAATATGCCAAATATCTGAAAACTACATTCAGCTGAGGGGGAAACAATTGCTACCACATCAACTAAGACATAAGCGAGAGCTTAAACAATAACAAAATGCTTGCAGCCACCACAAAACATTAGATTTTATATCAATGTTTAGCTAGCTGTTTGAAACTAACTGCAATATGTCTTAGCAAGCTGTTGTAGCTGAATAAAGCACTTGCAAACATAACATTACTCAATTTTCTAAATTAACCACATTCCACTACAGTAATGCAAGCTGCATGTTGTGTAAATGCCTTAGCTTAACTTGCAGAAACTTAAAACTGACATTTAGATATTTGACCTATCAGTGACCAAATGTTTCCCATTCTTCCTGTTGATGGTGCCTGATATTGTTCATCTCATTAAAGGCTCAGTTTTTCCAATTTTGGCAGCTTATAAAAATGAGGTTGTTCTATCCCACAAAACAGCAGCTTTAAAATGTTTTTCATTTTGCTTGCCAAGAGGACTGACAAAGAGGGACATTGACCTAATACAAATTTAATGGGCAGC
Source organism: Pelvicachromis taeniatus (assembly GCA_015108175.1). Classification (NCBI taxonomy): domain Eukaryota; kingdom Metazoa; phylum Chordata; class Actinopteri; order Cichliformes; family Cichlidae; genus Pelvicachromis; species Pelvicachromis taeniatus. Next base: position 28,874 of record VURO01035199.1, on the reverse strand, counting down.
CATAGTATTTTATTCTCTTTGTAGGTGGGACTTCATTGGCTGTGTCTCTATACCAAAGTAAACAAATCAAAAACAACCACATCTGAAGCTCTCAAAATGAGCGACCTTTACGGCTGGATCAGATGACCCTGAACATCCCTTTGTTACCCTGGGGGCTTCAACTGATGCAATGTGGATTTCTTTTCCACTCACCTCTCCTTGTTTTCATAAACCATAATTACATTTAATCATTAGTTATTATTAATCTCTGGCTCTTTTCCACAGTATGTATCTTGTCCTGTCTCCCTCCTCTCACCCCCCAACCAGTGATAACAGATGGCTGCCCCTCCCCGAGCATCATTCTGCAAGAGGTTTATTCCTGTTAAAAGGGAGTTTTTCCTTCCCACTGTCACCAAGTGCTTGGCCAAAGGGTGTCATCTTTAGTCAACAACATAAAATGCCTTGAGGTTACAGTTGTTGTGAACTGGTTATATAAAAATAACAATGAATTGAACTGAATTGCAACCATAACCTGCAGACTTATGCTCTAAGTGTGCATAAATGAACATCCACGTCACCACAATTGACTCTATGTGTGTTTCAGTGAGTGAGTGCTTTTCAGATTGAAAAGATTTGCACTGAGGGGGCAGCGGGAGCAGTGGCTTTTCAAAAAGCTGCAGGAGATTGGGTGGAAAACATGCACGTGTTCCCATGGGATCTCATTACAAACCAGGAGTTCAAGTTTCTATTGGTACAACAAGGGCATTCCATGAGATCCCCTTCTCGCCCTTGTCCACATGTGTGTGTCAGCAGTTCCTGTACGGCCCTCTCGAATTCCCTTTATCCTGGAGAAATTAACAAAGCATGACTTTATCTTCTCCTAAATGTCATTCTTGCACGATCACAATAACAAGGAAACGATTACACCTGTAATAACCAGCACATGCAGTATATTGATGCATTCACGCAAATCCACACAGCTTGGTTCAGACAAAATGGAAATGTTTATCCAGACGATGGGCTATCGTAAAGGTCTCCCTCCAGCACACTAATCCAGACAACACAATATGCACTGTTTCCAAGAAGAGCTTCCAACACTGCTGCTAACACAGCTATGCCCGGGTTTTCACTCATAACAATCAAAACAGAATCTAAATTTAGGACAACTGAAAGTCTCCTTAGTGTGGATCACAATTAAAAACAATGTACTGCTGTTGTTTTGTTTTGAACTTGAGATACATGAGAATTTTCTCTTAACATATCTATCAATCAATCTATCGCTCTGTCTGGTTAAAGCCTGCTCTAACCCTCGGTTTCCAACAGATTGTTTTTTCTATTCTTGGCTCTCATTGATGTCGGTGGCAGCCAATATCCCTAATATGGCCAACTTAAAATCATAGCCCAGCCAAATACTGTATATAAAACTTAGATTATTCCTATGGTGATTTTTCTTAACTACAGGTTTCCATTCCAGCTCAACACCACAGCCGCCCGTCCGGCTACAAAGTGCAGAGTACATCAATGAAGCTGGCTGCTCTTACCTTTGTTTACGGTGAAGCGTTTCGGATTGTGACATGCAGATGAAAACCAATGCGCATGCAATTCGCTTAATGCGCTCTCTTGCTAGTGTGTCACATATAAAATTTAAAGCCATTGCTACTATAGACACTTAAAATTTGAACAAAAGGCTCTTGTGTTTCAGGTGCACTTTGTGGAAACAGCAGCCCACAAAAGTTCCTGCTGTGTGGCTCTAAAAGCTGAACTGTGTGCTGCATTGGGGGGGGCTATGTCCTAGACAGTTTAAGAGGTAATGAAACACTTGACCAGAACACATCTATCTTTCCCACACAGCCCTTCTGTGCACTTCCTTCTGGAAACCAAGAAGTCAAGGTGCTTCAGCATTGTGGCATTATAACAGCCGTGTCATTAAAACCAGGAGATCTTTAAAGTGGTAGCAAGAGATGGAAGGAGAGGAAGAGCGAATGAGATAAAAGTATGAAATGAAATATGGGCATGACTTATATCATAAGGTAGTACTTCTAGACTCATATCTTTGAGAGCTATAAATTTTCAAGACTAAGTTATAACATGCAAGCCCAGGTATATACAGTATAATTCAGCGTGTGATGAGATATGGCCTTTTGGGTATGGAGATAAGTTATGCCCTGTT
>VURO01035199.1:0-14238 GCA_015108175.1 Pelvicachromis taeniatus | reverse complement strand
ATGTTGAAGAAAAAAAAAAAAAACAGTAAATATATAAATATATAAAAAATATTTATAAAAAATTTAAAAAAAAAAAAAAAAAAAAAAAAAAAAAAAAAAAAAAAAAAAAAAAAAAAAAAAAAATTTTTTTTTTGTTTTTATTTATTTTTTAAAAATAATAAAAAAAAAAAAAAAAAAAGGCCACAAAAAAAAAAAAAAAAAAAAAAAAAAAGAGAGAGAGAGAGAGAAAAAGACAAAGAAAAAAGAAAGGAAAAACTTTTTTTCATATGTTGTTACTCCTGCTAACATGAGCACAAAGTTGCTCATTTCCCTACCTGGAGTAAACTTAAAGGGACTCATATTTAACATTGGACTACTTGTTTTGAATAGCACAGATTAGGGAAAAAAAAAAAAAAACGTATTTATTTTATTCTGGGCCTTGGTGGTGCCCTTTATTTCATTCTCTATTTGAACAAAGTTGTTTTAGCACCCCTGGTTTTAAGGTCACTCTCACTTTAAATAAACCTTCTTCTGTTTGGCTATCCTTGCAGAACGCAAGGTGTAAACAGGAGGTGTGTGGGCCTTGTGCATTAGAGTCCGAGGCACTTGGGTTTTCAACATACTTGAATTTAAATCTCGATAGCAATACCCAGGAAAATACTCGAGACTCGATGAAAATTACAAAATGTATTTAATTTTAAAAATGAAGACTAGCGCAATACTAGTATATACAAATTGGCAGTATATTATCTAACTTACCTCTTCAAATGTAGTTGGTAATCAAGACAGCTGCTGTTTTTGTCTTTTGCTTTTAGCCTTTTCTCTGCTTCAACCTGAGATGTTATTAAGAGGAACATTACACTTTTTACTGTTAAATTAACACTGTCTGTTAATGCTACAGATGGGCAGTACTGGTAATATTGCCTGCCTAGCTCCCATGTTAACATTATTGCTTTATTAAGAGCCGTTAGTTGCTGTGTAAATGCTAACTTAACAAATGGCTAATGTGGCTATTAGGCAATTGGTAATAGTTAAATGGATAACATGGTTAACATGTGCCTGTTTATTTCTTTTGAAGCTTTACCGACCTCCCAAATTTCTTGGTAAAGACCAAGTTCACTAAGTTTGAATACTGTTCATATGTTCAGCTGCTAGTGAGGGGAGAGGCTGCTTTCCTGTCTGTCTGCAGTGCTGCCGTGTCAAGGTGTGAGTATGAGGCGGCTGAGACAGCACTGTTGATATCTATAGTGTAGCAAAGTAATTGTTAGTACCAATTAGAATCTGCGTATTTTGATGACAACCATATTAGGTACACCATGTCAGCTTGATGTCAGTGAGAGCAAAGACTAGGAAAAAAACGCCTTAAACATAACCAGCAGTCTGAAGCCTGAGTTTTGGCCTCACAAGGTTCACTTGTATATGACCTAAACTCTTTATTTGAAACTTTGTCCATATCTAACATCAGACCATCAAATGACCATTGTTAGAATATATTACAGTATAGTCACGGAAGCAGCAATGTAGTAGCAGTGTTTCTAAGCAGCAAACTGTTTGAGCACAAGCGTTGCCAGGTTAAATAGAAGGATAGCAAAAATTGACATCTGTTAGTGTAGCAACAGTGTGCAATTCAAGCTGTCTGCCATGTGGCGCATGAGCTGCTTTGATCACTTACTACACTTCAGGCACTTCCCACAATATTTACTTAAACAAAGAAAAGTATCAGTTCTCGTGATCCTGGTTAAATCAGCCAACTAATAACCTACAAACTACATGAATCAAGATGTACCGTAGCTTCACAACATTAAAGTTCACTTAGCGCCGCAAAGTTCTGTTCAGGTCAAACCTAGACCTTCAGTCACAAGCCACTGCCTGCCCACGTCTGAATTTAGCCCCGTCCCAGAGAGCCAGGAGCTGTTCCACTGGTCAGCAAAGGCCACAGACTCTGCAAGAGGTGAAAGCTGAGGTCAGACAAACTGTAGCCATCCGGGAGAGCACAGTCTCATGTGAGCCAGAATTGCCACATCACTAGCTACCATGTCTAAGGATGAAGGAAACCCTCTTTCATTTTCCTCTCTTGGTATTTTCATGAGAAACTTTTGAGTTTACAGTATCCATAATGGCCCTCTGCAGTCACGAAACATAACAGAACAACAACATCAACACTGCTTCTTTTTCATTTTTTCTTCTTCTTCCTTTTCTCTTTTCTCACTCGGTAACGGAAACCTTGTGTTCGAAAATTTATGAAGAGAAAACACAAGTAATTAAGGCGGAGGACCTCCCAACACGTGCAATGGATTGCAACATTTTGTGAACTGGGGTTTCTCTCTACTGTTTTTATCCCCTACCCTCTGAAGGAAAACATAAGGTGAATGATGGTTCAATAAAAGCAGATTATAGCACTCAGGTGGAAATCATTAAGCAGGAATGCAGGTATAAATAAGATCAATTCCAACATGTTTGGATTTTAAGTCCAGGATCAAGACAATTTTACGGAAAATATCTGCGTATGCGTGGGAGTGTGTGGGCGCTAGCGTGCACTACACATGTTCCGCACATGCGGGAATATGCGCACACTCGCCCAGGCAGTTTACAAAGTGCACAGAGGAATAAAGACATTAATTAATTTGTTCCTGTTGCCTGGAGTTTATTCAAATGCTTTGGAAGTTGTGATAGAAGACATATGGAGTTGATGGTTTAGATTAGAGGAAACTGACTCCGGGCCACACAGACTGGAGAAGACTGTGTCACTGGCAGCAAGCCGTACATGGACCTACGGGGCGTGAAAGTCTCCCAAGCACAGGCAAACTGCAGAGACCTGGAACAAGATCAAAAATCATCAAAATAACTAGTAAATATGGGCTTAATCTACTGAGGAAAAAAGAGTTGACATACATTGCAAGACCGACAGTCAAGCGTGTACCGTCTCTGTGCATGGTTTGCTGTCTTTAATGCAGATCGCTGCTACACGAACGGCGTTAAGCAGAGATCTTACCAGGTCGGCGATAAATTATGTCCGGAGTCCCAGCACAAAAGTCCCAGCACATGTTCTTTGAAGAATTTTAATGACAGCGTTAGAAACATGCAAATAAACCATGCTAATTTATTTTGATGTGATTTCCTCCACAGATGTTGCACCTACCTGGACTTCCTCTACACATTGCACAGAATGAACATTACCTACATTCTCATGGGAGCGGTACGGGGATCGGGTTTCTGGTGTGCAACACTATCCTGGCAGAGGCATTCGATACCAAGGCATACCACAGCCAAGTTCCAATAAACACAAAGGTCGGCTCACAGAGCTCAACAGCGCTTATTGTCCCACGATGGAAGTGGAGATACTGAATTGTTGTGTTTATTGATGTGTTTATCTAAGGCTTGGACTGGAGTTAATGCTTTTGTCAGTCACAACAATTCTTCCAGAAGGTAGCAGTAGCATTTGTCTTTTAGCTTACTGTTTAGATTCATACAGCCGTTCGTTATTCTTTAGACGCTCCTCTTCAGACCTCTTACAGGCCGCTGTGGGCTACTTATCTCTGGTTAAGTCTCTTCAATAAACTGCATGCTAATTATCCATCAAGATACTATCTGACACTGTCAAAGAGAAACAGAAGTGGAAAGTGATGGTGGAATCTGCAGAATTCCAGACAAGGAGAGAGACATGACAGCAAGGCCAGTGTGAGGACAGACAAATCTTTCATTAGTGCCCGCCCGCTTAATGAGTCATTCCTTAGCTACCAGGTGGGGTGACCCTCACAACATAAATGCCCCCCACCCCTTTTTTCTTCCCTCTACTCTTTGTGTAGTCCACCCTTTCACCTGCTCAGCAGGGTTTCCCCCATACTCACCAGCACTGACACAGATACGTAGTGGAGCGAGGAGAGAAGTTAAAGCACGCATCCATTCAACATGCCAGACAAAAGCCTGGCACAGATATAAACGAGGGGATCAACATTTTAAGTCCATCTGGTGTAGGAGGACGGTGACGAGGCCAGCTGCATCACGGTTCAACCAAGTTACCGCAAACCTGTGGTAACTGCTGTGGTGCAGGCATTATTATTTTTGCATCTATGTGCTTCTCTAATAATCTGTGTATATAAAGTTGGAAGGATTTTGAGTCTAGGCTATTCCCAATGTGTTGCTTGGCAGCTGCTTCAGGCAAACAGCTTATCCTACTGCAGTAAAATGTGCATATAGATGCAAGGCCAGATGCCTAAAGAGAAAGGTCTAAAATCTCACTTCATATATTCCCCTTTTGTCACATGTGCGCAGATGCTATAGTTCTGTTTTTTTTTATCGTTTTATCCATAAAAGACAGATCCACAAAGCCAAGTGCTTTACTCAATTCAGACTTTATGATCCTTAAAATCAAAAAACGCTGTATTTTATGTACTGCAATAGAAGGAGAATCTAAACGTTTTTCTTCCTTTCTAAAGTTGAATTGGAAAAAAGCCAATAATCAGCAATACCCTCGGTGACTCCCCCCCTAGCCAACTTTACCTCCCGTCCTCTCTCAGCCCTCTCGGCCTCTCTGCCCCCAACTTTCTCTGCTCCCTCCTATTCTTAACAACCTGACATGTGGGGAAAAACACCAGTGCAAACTGTGTCCAATAAACACAGTTGTGCTGAGACCACATCTATTTAAGACTCTGCTCTAGGAATAGGAAGTGAACACATGTGTCACAGTACACCATCTCATTTTCATACTGGCCACCCTGTCATCGACTATTCTTAATGGAAAGGAGATGTCAAAGCACCTGATTTCTACACAAACTGGGTCCTCTGCTGGGGTGTAGCACCTGTGTGGAAGAGTCAGCAATAAGGGCACGCTCTTCCACAGCCTTTAATTCCTCCATATAATTACTACCACCAGTCACAAAGTAACACACTTTTAATAGTGAAGAGTATTCTCTTAAAATTGATAACACCCATCATTTGTTCTGAACTTGTTTGTGTTCCTTTACATCTTGTCAAATGTCACCTAAAAACAAAAAAGGACACTTTCATTACTATGAATTAACCTTTTAAAAGTTATGTGGATTTTACAAAAGAGAGAAAAAAAAGATAAATGTCTGAAATTTGATAAAATGTGTGCACTAGTTATCACAAAGAGAATGTATCTTCTGTCATTTTAATCACAAACATCACTACTTAGCTACTGAACAAAATAGCCCTGACTGAAAACAGCAGGGCTCAGCTTAATGAGAAAAACTCGAACTGTACAGTAAATGAAGCAAAGCACCAGTAAAGACACTCCCATTAACCCAGAAACACCAAGCTCCAAATACTACTCATTTATTGGCTGTGTGAAGTTTATGCCTTTGTCTTTGATCCTGATACAACAATCAGACTGGCAGTAAAATCATCAAACGAGCTCCAGTGTAGTGCACCAGCTTGTTTTTACACTGTGTGTAATCTTTCCCTTTTGGATTTGCCCCTTGAAGTCTCCACAGTAAAAGAATCTCTCAAGCGTTTGTAAATGAGGAAAGAACTTTATCAAAAATCCTGTCCAGCATGTTGGTGGACATTAAACGAGGCACCACTGATGCTCTGCATAGATCACAAATAGCTACCGTGACTATGTCGGACATTTCATGAGTGCCCTGCCGTGTCAGATTGTTGCATCTTGGCAGCGGCTTTTGTGATGCTGACCTGGGTCTAAAGCAGGGGTGGGCAACTCCAGGCCTCGAGGGCCGGTGTCCTGCAGGTTTTAGATCTCACTCTGGGTCAACAAACCTGAATCCAACGATTAGTTCATTACCAGGCCTCTGGAGAACTTCAAGACATGTTGAGGAGGTCATTTAGCGATTTAAATCAGCTGTGTTGGCTCAAGGACACATCTAAAACCTGCAGGACACCGGCCCTTGAGGCCTGGACTTGCCCACCCCTGGTCTAAAGCGTGATCTGACCGCTGACAGGTGCCAACGCTTAGGAAAAGGGTGAAGTAAGCACTATTATTGACACCCAAAGTGGGCAATGAAATCCATTCTCTGATTAGAGAGGCATGATAGCCATGCATGTGGCAGACTGACAATGGAAGCTTTAAATATAAGATGTATAACCGAGTCAAATCTAAATACTTTAACAGACAGCAAATGCAATAAAACCTAACACGAGTCTTTCACCTGAGGGGGTAATTATCCGTTTTGTCAAGAAAGTGTTTCGTTTGGACTGATACCGCTTCATTTCCAAGTGTCACTGAAATGAATATAATCCATGCTTGGCACAGGCAATCAAAACCTCAAAGACCTGTTTTGTCCTCTGGGGCCAACCTGTTTGCCCAACTGGAACAAATTCGCCATAAACATGACTGACTGCTTTCTCGTCAAAATCCTACTTAACAATGCCAAATGACTAATGTGTTCACTTTTCAATTGCTCATGGATCATATCAGAAATTTTCCACTCACGTTAGCAGCTGGCAGATAAGGATCAAATATTTGCTTGGCAAGCCACTGTAGGTATGGTCGATGGCTGCCTATTGGCGTGGTAAATGTTTTTCCCTTGTTTTTATTTTTCGTGTGGGCCTCGATTGAACGTCTTTCTTCGATACATTTTCTGCACATGAACCCGTGTCGTGAAATGTGAACAATGTAGCAATGCAATACAACTGCTTGGCTCTTTTAAAAACATCAACACAAACAGAGGCACATTACAGTTACCAAATCCCAGTGTCTCTTTGTTGCAGTGCTACGAAGAAACATCTCAAATATTCAAGCATGTCATCCTCCCGGTCGACTCACTGAGGAGGGTCAACTGTCATTTTTCTCCAAGTGTCACTGGGCCTCACAGTACCCCTGACATGTTTGGACTACTTTGAATAAATACAGCGATACAGCACCCTGGATCACTGTACCACAGTGGGCTTGTCTCCCAGTGAAAAAGTAACTACAGCCCAAATGAATCATAGTTTGACACACTCAAACGCACAGCAGAAATTCAAGCAGCCAAACGTGTATATCAGTTTTTCCAATATTGCCACTTTTACAGATAGGAAAAAGAACGTTTTCACCGGACTCTATGCAGTTGTGTGAAAAAATGAAGTGCACTCTTACTGCTTCCACAGAAATTATGAAGGTAATTAGCAGCCAGGTTCTGCTAGACAAATGCACTTAATAATTAGTTAACCATTAGCAAGAGTGGTTAACTACCTCTTTAAAAGAAGTTTTGATAGTTTGCTGGTCTGGACCATTCAGGTGTGTGTTAACACAATGCGACAAGCTTCCCAGGAGCAGACATCCTGGCAAACGTCCCACAAGGTCACACCATGCAATGCGCAGAGAAACTGCAAAACACTCCAGAACCACATCTCAGACCCTCCAGGCCTCAGTTAGCATGTTAAATATCAAAGTTCAATACAGAAAAAAAGACCACCATTGAGTCGACATTGACCTCCTCTGTGTATCAAAGCATTCTAGAGTCAGACATAGAGACAGCTGTTCAACAGCTAAAGCTGAATCGGATCATGCACCAGGACAGTGATCCCAAATACAGACAAGAACCGAGGTGTTACAAAAGTCCAGACTTCAACCGGATTGAAATGCTGTGGCGGGACCTTAAGAGAACTATGCATAAACGAATGCCTGCAAACCTCAACGACCTGAAGCACTCTTGTAAAGAAGAGCGTGCCAAAATTCCTCCCCAGTGATGTGAGAGACTGATAAAGTCATACAGAAAACGATTACTTCGAGTTATCACTGCTCAAAAGTACTTCTACAAGCTACTGAGTTATGGGGTGTACTTAGTTTATCCGAGGACTGCAAAGAGTCCTGCGATAAACTTTTTCACATGACTGTATATTATCGTCTGTGCATGTGAAAGCTTTAAGTTGTGTAATGCAGATCAAATGCTTTGTATGATGTAGAAATGGTGATGAGCCAATCCCACTGTTTACATAGCTTTGTGTGTGCATGCATAAAGAATATTTGCCAATACATAAACATCTGAATTTCTCATTTTAATCAGCACCAGCCCCATAAATTCAATATTACGCCATTGTTTGTTTTTACACTTTTCTCTTGTATTTCTCTCATTTAAAAAGGGGAGAGGTGTTTCTGAAAACAAACCCGGAAATATGTGTTATTTCAGATTATGCCCACATTCAAAACAAGAGACATGAGGAGAAATTACTGCCTCAATGAAAGTGAGATAGAGAAAGTCTGTTTTACTGGCAACTGCTGTCCGCTTTGATGAGAGACATACCTGGCTTTCAGCAGACATGCCCCAGCAATATAAATGGCGCTCAAGAGATTTTTGGAAAACCACCATTAAGAGCCAGTCATGCATCGCTATAGCATGACAGTGTCGAGGTGCAAAGGGATTGGCTGGCACACTTAAAGTGCCCTCAATTTCTGATAGGATGAAAAGGAGTTCTGGCTCGCAGAACTACTGAGGATCAGTCGTCTTTTGGCAAGAAAGAATGTGAAGTGTTCTCTTGCCTTATTTAGCCAAAGCCAGCCATCATATCGCAGAGCGTGCAGGAAGGGGGGGGCAAGATTATGATCCAAAACAATAAAAAACAACGTCAACAACACATGCCTTGGAGAAACGTAAAAATATTTGTGGTATGAGGATGACAAAAAGTGTGCACAGAGGGATAAGAGATGTGATCACATCGAAAACAATGGGGCAGACATTCATTAAGTGGAGGAGCTGTTCAAAGACTTAATCCAGAGTAGCCTCCTCTGCTAAGTTTGCCAAACATAACAAGGTTTAACTCGCACTCTCTCTTCTATATTCCAGCTAATAATACATTAGATTAGATTTCTATATTAGTGGCTACAGAAAGCTACTTTTCTGCTTTGTCCAGTGATGCTGAAAATTAACTGTCTGTTATCGAGACAGGATCTTTATTTTTCCTGTGTGTGAGTGTTTGTCTGCTTGTGTTTCCATGTGACAACTGGGTGTGCGGGTGTGCTTCTCCCTGGATAAGACACAAAGATAAGAGATTCCCGGCAGCCTTTAAAAGGAACAGCATGGGAGCAACGACTAAACATGTGACGGTAAACAAAATCAATAAAAAAAATTAAAAAAAACCCCCAAAGCTGTTCAAGGAAAGTTTCAACAGAAATGTCAAATAAGACGTGTTCCACCTTTTAAGCATCAGCACTTTACTAATACTCTTCAACTGGTTCAGAGTAGAGTGGGTGCTTTCACCACCCTAACCCCTAGAGGTCTCTCTCCAATGTTTTTTTTTTTTTCTCCTAGCTTTACTATGTTTGCATGAGAAGTAGAGTTAGCAGGTTTAACTATCCCAACAAGACAGGAGGCCAGTGTAATAAAGGGGGTGGGGGGGGGGTTGCTCTGTGCGCAGTAGGGGGTGAGATTTATGCATGGTTGCCTTTAAAACCATGGAGACACAAAGATGAAGAAAAGCTCTTGCATAATTTGGGTCACTTGAGATAACGCTCGGATTTTAGCATTTTATCCGCTTTCTACCAAAATAAGGGCAAAAAAATGACCAATACTAGTTTGTCATAGATGATGTATACTGACGTCTGCATCATCGTGATACGGTATGTTTGCTTTGTAGTCCACCTAAAATGTATTTTTCTTTATCAAACCTAAGTTTTGTAAATTTAAGGCTGATGACTTTTAGGGCATTTAGTGAATTGGATTGGGTTTAAAGTTTAGGACAGTGTCTGCGATGCTGCTTGAGATACTTTCTGAGCTAATTCTGCATAATTCTCCAATCTGGCTGCGTTATATTATTTTATACAGAGTAAAGAACACTCGCACAACATAGAGCAACAATTATTTATCCAGAAAATGGACACAACAGTCAAAAGTAAAACAAAAACAAAGAACTCTGATTTGAACACTCCTAAAAAAGCATGACCACACATTACTCTGGGGTACGGTTTGCATAAAGCTATGGGTGTACTTTAAGGTACAGCGGTCCTTCACAGTTGGAAGCCCCGGTGGGCTTTTCGTACAGCCACCATGACAGATCATAAATCATAAAACTCACTTCAAAAGTCTTTCATCTTGATCAACCATGATCTACCCATAAAATCAACTAGATTTAAAAAGCCAAATCCTGAAAGAAAGAAAAAATATTCCACTTGACCTACATATACCACTGTTCCACCTTCCCTGCAGCTCCTAAAAAAAAAAAAGGTGAAGAAAGCATGCAGTAATACCGTGTTTGGGTGGGGGGTTTCTGGGTCTGCATAAGGCAATATTTCAGCACGCAGCAGCCCTGCACGATCACACTGTAACAAGTTCAGACACCTTAGCCCAAGACTGGTACAAGAATCAGGCCTTTTGATGTTTGCACATTAACCTCCTCCATTCCTCAGGTACTCCCCCCACTCTATCACATCTCCCACCCTGTCTTGACCCTGTGCCAGTTTTGCCAAAACCTTTTCAAGCACACCTGGTAGTGGTTAGGCTCAATCACAGCACAAAAGCTCCTGAGTGCTGCTGGAGAAAAAAAAAAAAGGAAAAAAAACCCAGGAAGAACTTAACAGTAAAGATAGCCTTGTTAGCACATCTCTGCTATCTACTGTATTTCATAGTGGATTTACAATGTGACAAACAATTCTTTTGTAAATATGAAAGCTTTCACTGAGCCGCTTGTGTTATTGGATAGTGCATCTGGACCAAAAATAATTGTAGGAAGGTGTCCAAGTATGAAAGTGTTGTGTACTTTTTTATTTTTAAACACAACTACGCTGATCCACAGTGAGCATATTTTGCAACAACAATGTACAGGGCCAGCTCATTACAGTGCAGGGGCGAGGTTCCAGTGTTTTACCACACCTGCTGAGGAGAGTTAAAGCACTTTTCCATAGGTGGAGCCGGTGGATCCATTTTCACATTCACCAGCTGCTGTGTCACAGGCTTTACAGAAGGTGTAATTTCACTGATTTAGATCAAATTTCACAGTTCAGGAGAGTTAAAACCAGGTGCTTTTTTCCCCCATTTTTCTTTTGCTGATTCCAGAAATCCCCCCGACTCTGTCAGGACTAAATCTGCTGTATAATAGATACTCGAATGTAAACAATTTTATGTTTCCAGTATTTTATTTCTACAAATGTGTTCATGTTCTTTACAAAAAAAAAACCCAACCTTGCTGTTCCAAAGATGAAGCGGGTATCGGACTGGACTACGCTCTGATCTGGTTCAGATAAATGGGAATGCTGGACCACGCCAGCTGGATTCCATAAAGACGTTAAAACGGCCTTTGCACTCGGTGAAAGCCACAGGATTTAACTAGCAGACAATGTAATTTCTATACATTCTAAATATCACATGATTAAAAGGAGAAGAGGTTAGATAAGCGGAGCAGAGTATACAACGTAATTACGGACCTACAAACAAAAGCTGTGTTTGGACTGAGAACAATAGCAGCTTGAAAATGGGTCCCTATCGCTAAGATTTGCATAGTGTTTCAGTATGAAGAGGAAGAACGAGCACATTTTGACTAAAGCAAACACTGAAACATCCAGAGGGCGAAAAACAGGCGGTTTCATTTAGTCTCCTTCAGGTGGACACCTATTACTGAACAGTTAGAACTGCTGTAATGTTTGATCAGTGGGTGGGGATAATTGCTTTTTCTCTTCTGTTGATTGGTTCTAAGATTTTCCCATGATTGGACAAACAATGACAGCCATGCTCCAGAAATAGCAACCAACACAAGCTCCATACTACCTAATTTAGTGGTTTAGTTTTAGATTTTCAGATCTAATTTTGTCTGCTGTACTTGGTCATATCTGATGACATCACTGGTGTGATGTTACTTAACTTTATAACCACCCCAGTTTTATTCTTGATAATCTGTTCTATTATGGACCTGCATAAAGTTGCCAGTTTCTGTGTGATGAAAGTCCGCCTTAGTAAAATTTGCCAATTTCAACATTAGTTTGTGCTTATAATCTTTATGCTTATAACCACAAGTAATTGGTACATTCCAAACTTTGCATGCATTAAATATGTGGCTGTACGAATTAATGTTCCTACAACATAAATAGAGGCATGTCTTAATCCAATATGCCAAATTCTGACTAGGAACCATTTTAGAAAATCTTTATTAATCTCTATTTAACCAGGAGGTGACACTCTTGAGATTAGGAATAATCATTTGCAAGAGTGTCTTGAGTTGCTAGACTGAGAGTACCTCACCACCACATGGTTATTAGCAAAGGCAAAATGATTATATCATTACACACGCCAGACTTTTCTTAAAATGTTGCTTACTGCCAATATGTTTGCATACATACACTTTATATAAATGTTGCAATGTTTTTTCTAAAACTTTTCTTCAGTTATAGCAGCAAAGGTAGGAACAGTAGGTGCCATAAAATGAATATTTTGCTTCTAAAACTAACTCTATGTCTCCCTCATATCAATGGCTCCTTATATATTAAGCTGCTTCATCAACTGCAAATTGTATGACTTATTTTCACTCTCACGATATAGCCTGAATTCAATTGACACGAAGAGTGTGAACCAAATCTACTGAATTAAACATTTAATTCTAGCACCGTGTGCAGTGAATGCGCTCCTGTATCTCTAAAGTTAAACCTTGACTTGGATAATTAGCCGCTGTATTTTTTTTGCACTTGTATCCCAGTCCCTATGGCAGAACAGCAGAACCCCTCCACATCTCAGACTTTCCCTAGAAGGAGCGTTTGCATAAATATAAAGAAGGCTGTCTCCCCTGCTGTCTATGTCAAAATGTGTGCAATTGCAGCAGAGTGAACACTTTGTGTTTGCATTGCGGGAGAGCAAGCCTGTACTTAGCATGTTGTTTTTAGCTAGTCTTAATGTCTTCCATGTCCGGGCCCATTTGTCTCTGGGCTGACTGGGCCACATCAGTGGGGAACACAGAGGAGAAAAGCGAAGTCTGCATGTGTGTGATGTGTGTGACAGCTGCAGGCCTGGTTCACATGGCCACTGTGGCCCACTCTGTCACACCACCCAATAAAGCCTAAACTGTAATTAGCATATGCAGGGTGAGATTTTTGTTTCAACTGGTCTGCGTCTGCTCCTCAATCTTGTATATGTATTTAAGTTACATGAATATTAACATAAAAAAGAAATACAACAGAGGGAATGAGATGTTGATGAAGAAGCTGGAAATGCTCACTCAAAATTTGAGGTGATCCATTCAGCCTTTTTGATAGTGAGGTGATAGTGAGGTACTCTAAAGTTTAACCAAAACTGTCAAGCTGGTGTGGGTGAATGCCTAATTCCTGGAGCTTGTACTCACTCTTTACTTTTCTGCTTCCGTCTCTTCTGTCTACTGATAATGGAAGATGAATATTTTTTGTGTTGTGTACTGTAGGTATTCATGAATCCTACACAAAACTGACATCTCTCTCACTGTTTTCAATGACAGTGGTGATCATCATTCTTTTTGAGGTCTTTGTAAAAAGATTTAGCAACTGTTTTTTTTCCTCCAGAAAGTACCTGGTAATTTTCAGGTTGCTTCCACAGAAAGTATAAAACATGGATGTAGCTTCCAGATCAGTGACACCAGACAAAAAGACTTCTGGTCATACAGATGTCTATGGGAAAATGGCTTTCAATCTTGATCTCTGTCATTTTTCTGCTGAGTTCAGTCAATCGGTTTGAGTCATATTAAATAATCATAATAAAAAAAGTAAAACTGCATGCTGGCTGGCTAATGACTTTGTCTCATTGGCTAAGCAGTCAGCTAATAAGTGTGCAGTTTTACAGCCCGATGAAACCAAGATGGCAACAGTCAAAATGCTTCTCTCAAGACGTTGAAACCAGCGGGTGACATCACAGCAGCTACTGTTTGTGGTTGTTTCTTACTTTCTCCTTAAGTAATCTTTTAACTTCTAAATATAGTTAAAAACAGCTATCCCCTAGTCATTTTCTGCAACCTATGGTTTTGCTGATCTAGTGGTCACATAACATATAATGCGTCACATTATCGCAGTTGATTACCACCAACTTTCAGTAGCCTAAAAAAATTGCCTTAAAAATCTATAAACCTTTATTGACTTGTCCACACAGCTGATACCACAGTCTTCATTTATTACATACTATTAAAGACTACCGTATATCTTCCATTAGAAGCCTGTCTCTTTTAAACGCCGGTTTCTAATAAACGGCAGTTTGAAAACGTGTCACGACAAATAGACACCGGTCTCCAATAGTAGCCGGGCGACCTTCGACTTGGAAGTCCCTCTGCGCTGTCTTCTTCTTCTTTTTAAATTTTATCGGCGGTTGGCAAACAACTGAATGGTGCATTACCGCCACCAACTGGTATGGAGTGTGACTGGAA
>VURO01035198.1:0-17936 GCA_015108175.1 Pelvicachromis taeniatus | reverse complement strand
CATACATAAAAACAGAGCAGGGCTAATGAAGAGTGAAGCTGAGTTATTGCATTTAAGCCTGTGGTTGCCCCTGTTAATAAGTAACTTATCTCATTCACTTGAGGAGGAATGTTACACATCTTCCCACCAGAGCACTGCCTCTGATCACTAGTGTGACAAATAGATATCAAGCTGTCACCATGGTAACTCACGTGGTCTTTTTATAATGTATAATAATTAGACTTTAGGAGAAGGAGCTGCAGGTTGTGGAAGCCTTGGGAACAGAAGTATAAACCGACGATTACATTTTTACACGTTTCTTAAGATTGCAGTTATTTTTTTATTTTGGTGGGAATTTATAGGTCATCATTTAATTATAACGTCAAACTGGACATTGCGCTTGCTGTAGTTCACAATTTAGCCACACGATGTCGCTCTTTGAATGTTTTCCACAACAGTAAGACTCATTCTTGCTGAATGTACGTTGGCAAATTGCTTGTCCTCGCACAGGGCAAGGAGGCTACACAAGAGCAGGTCGAAACATTATCTATGATTTCAGCAAAAACTTGCAGATTGAGATAGATTGAAGTGAAGGAGACATTTCTTCTATGTGGACCTTTGAGTCACAGACCACAGCTGCATACTTGGAAAGTCACATTCTCTAAAGTTCCTGTGGTGGTGGAAAGGATACAGTGTTTCCCCGCTGGTGCCACCTGCCAAGCCGCGGAGAGGAAATGAGAGTTTGGTGCAACTTCTGATGTTGACCGGGATGACCTGTGTCAGTAAACATGCAGAGTAGTGACAGGCAGGAAGAATGAACATATTTCAGCTGACCTCTACACCTCCGCTTCCATTTCTTACACTGTGAGAATGTCATTACTAAAATTAATTTCCAGCTAAAGCTTTGTTTGCACAGCCACAACACCAAAACGTATGACGCTGTTATTTTTCTCAGTGCAGTTGTGCTTGACAGATGCGTTTTAAATTCAGTTGCCGAAATATTTAGATTTGAAATTAACTTGTCCTTCGTAATCATTTAAATAACAGCATTTGTAGCCCTTGGTCAGGGCCAAGCCCCATTAAGCTAATCTCAGTAATGTGTGCAGCTGCACATCAGGTAGATTTGTCAGTCTAATCAGCTGATTTGTGCTGCTGCAGCTGTAAATCATATTAGGCCAGAGTGGGCCGCTGCTGAGCTGGCTGCTTCAGGGAGCAGCAACAGGCCACACATTGGTCACAGCTATGCTGTGAAGACAGGATTACAGATAAATATGTTAGGTGTGTGCCCCAGGAAGGAAGACAAAGAGCAATCACACTTTTTCAGACTCCGAATACAGGGTTCAGAGCTATCATTAAGGGCGATAAAGGCCATAACCAAAGGGATTAGGCAGTACTTGAACAGGAAATTGTCTTCATATCTGAGACTTTGTAATTGTTTCATCTCTTAGTGACCCGTTATGCGACTTCCTAATCAAATAAAATTACACATGTTCAGTTAGTACTCCAGTTTAAAGACAACAACACATTTAAATTATTTCCCATACCTATGGGTCCCTAACCTGAGCATTTTTCTCTGTATGTAGTATGTAGAGAAACTGTCAAATGAAAATGCTGCACTTATCTAAAAGCAATCAGTTTACCAAACATAGCTGTTAAAAGTAATGTATAGAGTTAGATGTTTTTGTACGAGGTTTTATGTAGTATTCTGGGTGTACTGTCATATTGCTCTCCAAAATTAAGGTCTTGGCTTATTTAACCATTATTGTTGAGAGAATTGAACTTTAGATCTCATTTGTTTTCATATTTAATGCTTTATGGTCTCAAAGTATGTAACTTCTTAACACCAGAATACTCCCATAGCAATATTATATCAATACAATGTCTGTCATTACTAATGCATGTTCCAATTGGTGTGGATATGTGATATAACCTAATATAGCCTGTCCCAAAAGGTAATGAAATTTTATGTAGGCAATATTACAATGCCCCATAGACAGACAGTAAGTAGCACCATTTGACTGTGCCCCTTTTTCTCATTAAATGGGAACAGAAGTCAGAATTTTGCCCTACACTTGTGAATACTTTGGTAAAGAGCAAAAAAAAAAACGAGGTTATCTCTAAACTTAACTTTGAATCTTTTCGATCATCATCATACATTTTTCTCCTGGTTTCCCTAAAAGCTGTTTCTTCATACCGATCAATGCTCGCTCTGATCTTATGATAGACACCAAATTCCCTTGGAATACCAGTGACATTCCAATATGTATCTCACAAGCAATGTACCTTCTACCCAGTCCTTTGTACAAACTGTAGCATGCCTTTAATAGTTACAGTGTACCTGTCTCTCAGAGAGAAAAGTCACTCTGGGGACTCTTTTGATTGACAGAAGAATTCAAATGGAGCGCAGCAGGGGTGTGTCTGGAAATAGAGGCACATGGTAAGCAGATGGTACCTCAGTGATTCCCACATGAGGGCCAGCTGGTACAGACTGGAATGTAGCCGATAATGTTAGAAAGTGCCAGTCTTTATTTGTAATTGTATAGCAGATTCTTGGTGCCTCAGCATTTTTTTGCTGAGTGAATTTACAGTTATTTTGCAGCCTGTAAAAATCCATTGCATCAGATTTAGATGGTAGATGGTAAACTAGTGATTCCACATCGTTTTCTTGGCTGAATGCTGCAGGAATCCCAGACCTCTGTCCCACATCACAGATGAGTCCTGCTGCCTCTCGGGCTCCTTCTCATCTGTGTTGGTGTCTTCAGCCTTTCTTTTTGAATCTCTGGTGGAATTGCCAAGTACCTCAGCATTGTGCTGTTTGAAGCAGAGGTACAGTCACACAAGGGAACCTGAAACTGATCCCAACGCTTTGAATTTCTGAATGGGCAGGGCTGAGGGGGACACTGACCTGCCTGTGAGGATGTGAGCTAGGGCTCTACATGATACTGTGCCTCTGCTTATTTGCTGATTTTGACTCTCGCTCTCTTACACGCGTGCTCTCTCTTTCTCCCTCTCTCTCTCACTGTTGCCTGCTCTCTCTCTCTCTTCTTCCAGTACTGGCCTGAGCTCCAGCTGTAGGTGGAGCTGGCTTTCCTGGAATTGTCGGGCAACTTTTCCTGTTGTGCTTGCTACCTCTTGCTCAATCACTTGCTTAATGACAGCTCTGCTGCAGGACTTATGGGGCTCTGAAAACTTGTGCCATCTGGATGCATATCTCTACAAGCATGTTGGAGTTAATGACTGGTGCATTTTGTGGTATAAACATATTTTCATGATTCGAGTCAGAAGTTCTCCTTCAGCAAAAATGTCTCGGCAGTACAAAGTGGGGCGAAATCCATCGGTGGGTAAAGTAAACTGTGTATGAATGGGAGCACTTTCAGGAGTGCATAATGTACTTGGGGCTGTAACGCAGTTTGCAAGGGCTCTTTGCCACAGTGTTGTTTTACAAGCTTTTTATAATGTCTGGATATTTTATACTGTACGTGATGACATCAGAGGATTAGTGTCTTTTTGCTTTGTGTTTGTCATACAAAGCCCTTTATTTAGTTTGTATTTAGGGCATCCTATTGAAAATGGCACCTTGCAAAAGCATTATGTTTATCCAGTGGCTTTGCTAAAAAAGAAAATTGTGTGATTTTCTCTTTTCTCTTACTGTGAAAAATCTAACAAGTGGATGAAATTTTGAACAAGAAGTTTTTTTTTTTTATCACGTTTTACAATCATGTTGTTACCCCGCAGAGGTTTATTTAGCTTTAGTACAACAATGCAAAAATGAGTTCATATCGTAGCATAATCATCTGTAAAGTTAACATAATATAGTATTGTTATGAAATAATATTTGTTCCTGAAAGCATATGTTGTTCACACCAGAGGGGTTTGGACAATGGAGCGGTATCCCTTGAATCTCAATTTCTAGCCACCTACATTTGCTGCTTTGCCTTTAAAGAACAAAATAGCACTGAAACAAAGGCCCGCAGATGATTCAGAGTCACAAGAGACAAGTGCAACAATTGCTTCTTTTCTTGTGCAGTACAGTGGTATCACTGAATGTCTGCAAGGATTTGAATAGAATAGAAAGAACAAACCCAGGTTTGTAGCTCATAGGTAATTGCTGTATCCTCATAACTTCAAAAGGCTACTTGTGCCCGACTGTCCTGATAATGAGCTTTTGCCTTCTTCACACATAATGAGTGGAGGTAGAGAGTTCACATAGAAAGACGCTGTGAGCACAGTGTGTCCACTCGCAGCTGGGGTGTCTGACTGGCCGGGAACAAAGGCTTAGTGTCTGTGATGGTGTGTAGCCCCAGCCATCAGCAAGCAGGCCAATACACTTCTGCTTGGCTGAGTTGTCAGTCCTCACTGGCCTTCTGGCCTACGGGCTACAGTATAGACAGGCTAGACTATTCCTGTGCCAAATTAAAAGGAGCTGCTGCTGCATTCTTTAAGTTCTCAGTTGAGCCACACGGACCAAACTGAAAGTTGATACATGTTTATGTATTATGTGCAAACTCGTGTTTTTGCCCGAGAATTCTCCTGCTTGCCTGTTTTATTTTTCCAGTATTCTTCATTTCCATAATCAGATAGCTCTTACAAATATTTACGTAATAAAATATTCATGTTTTTACATTCAGCATGCACCGGAAATCGACTGAAACTCAAGTAGAGATGAATAACTTTGTTTTTATTATCATAAATACTGGTAATTAGATCAAGTATGCGTAATGTGTTTTTTATTGTTTCTTCCAAAGAATATTTTGCATTTGAGTGTGGACATTAGGACTCCAGCTAACTGTTATTTCTCTATCAGTTAATCTCAGAAAAATAACTTGTTAGAAACTAATAAGCAACAGTCTGTCATTTTTTTTTAACCTCTGTCGCTGCAGTCAGCATTTCCTGATTTATTTTTGTGTCATCTTTACAGATAGCTGATCAGCTTCCCTGGATTTTGCTGAACATCCCGCTTTGTTTTGCTTGAAAATGGAAACGCTGGAGTCGGAGCTGACCTGCCCAATCTGTCTGGAGCTTTTCGAGGACCCACTGCTGTTACCCTGCGCTCACAGTCTTTGTTTCAACTGCGCCCACCGAATCCTGGTCTCCCACTGCACCCCCAGCGAGCCAATTCAATCCATCAGCGCCTTTCAGTGCCCCACCTGTCGCTATGTCATCACCCTCAACCAGAGGGGCTTAGAGGGACTCAAACGCAACGTCACCCTGCAGAATATCATCGACCGCTACCAGAAAGCTTCTTTAAGTGGACCCAACTCTCCTAACGAGACTCGGCGTGAGCGAGCCGTCCCTGACAGCACAGCCATGACGTCCCCCTGCAGCCGGGTCCAGTGTCAGTTCTGTGAGCAGGACCCTCCGCAGGATGCCGTGAAGACTTGCGTCACCTGTGAGGTGTCATACTGCGAGGAGTGTCTCAAGGCCACCCATCCCAACAAAAAGCCCTTCACGGGCCACCGTCTAATCGAGCCCTTGCTTGACTCCCATCTACGAGGGCTTATGTGTCTGGAGCACGAGGACGAGAAGGTCAACATGTACTGTGTGACAGATGAGCAGCTGATCTGCGCATTGTGTAAGCTTGTTGGCCGACACCGAGACCACCAAGTGGCAGCCCTCAGTGACCGATATGACAAACTAAAGGTAAGAAATAATTGTAGAGAAGCTCGGGGATTTAGGACACAGCGAGAAGAGATTTTCCACTAATGTTACCCGCACATAATTGAGAGAGGGTTTCTGAATTTTTCAAAAACCTCTTTCAGCTTCTCAGCATGACAGGTTGGCAAGCTGATAATGAAAATATTGAATTTCCACATTATGATAAACTTAAGTGGGCTTTTTGCACAGCTCGATTTTAGCAACCCACAAGCACACAGAGATAAATTAAGAGTATTGATTACAGGCATGTGAAACTAAATCTCATCGATTTATTTTTTTTAAGTCGTTTATCTGAAAGAGACAGTCAAGAAGAAAGTACTCCATGAAGGATTTGCTACTTGAAAAATACAGATGATTTACAAGAATACGTGCAATAATACCTCACAGTTCTTACTAAGAGAGGTACAGGGTTTTTTTGTGAAGCATAAGCCTTTATTTGGCATTGTGAAATAAATAATTGTACAAAATGACTTCCTCTCTAAATTACGCTTAGCAATAATGTGTTTACTTTGAAGCTGTTTCCCACTTGGCCAGTCAGAGACTGCTTTCACACTTTTAGGTAGAACTGCTCATTGTCAGTAGATGGGCTGACATGAATAAGGCATGAGAAGATTCTGTTTGCTGGAGTATAAAACGGTGTTTCTGCTTTTCTTCAAATAAGCTTCTATCATGAGAAACTAGCTTAGGTGGGTGTTTAAAGTAACTCGCAAACACCACAGGATGATTTTATCGTCCACTATAAGCTAGTTGTTCCATGGAACTTTAACACAAAAAAAAGAAAGTTACCATACACAAGGGAACATCAAACATTTACTGTTTTAATTTGGGAAAGTTTTAAACTCGGCTGCAAAAAGCTTTTCAGTTCAGTTAAAGTTCATCTTAAAGTTTGTCCAGGGAACTGCATGGCATAGGCTGCATGACAAAAAAAGAGCACCCTTCTTCTTTTCACAAAACACTCCCTTAATGCATGACTCACAAAAGGAGAGTTTTATGTATCACACGCAGCTTTGAAACCCTTTTTTTTTTTTGTCCCCATTCCTTTCTTTCACAATGCTTGGTCACAGTGGAACTGGGATTTAAACAATCTTTTTGCAACATATTGGGAAGATAGGACGAGCCTTAACCTCTCTCCTTTGTTTGATCGTGCTGTCATTGTGCAGAAATCTCCCGGCCGCTTTCTCTGTGTGGGGCGTGATCATTCGTTCCAGGAGGCAGAGCAGGTGATCAGCATCATTTCTTTAATTACACATTCGGGGCAGATTTACTGTGTAGATCTGCCTGAACCTGAATGGAACTTTTGAAGGGATCGATTACCAAATCAAGACCAGTGAAATTAAAGTGAAACACTAGTTGCAGCTGGTCTGTATAACATGAAGTAATGAGGCATGGCAATATGGCCTGGGTGGTTATTAATGCTAGAGTTAAAGCACTCAGCATTGGGAGCCTGGTGTGTTTTAATTATTTCACGAAGTATTTAATGTGTGCTGTGACATTGTTACTTCCCCTTTAATGAGAATAAAATCATGCAGATGTTTGCAGACATTAGGAATGTGGGTGAATTAAGGCGAACCGAATCCTTTTCATCCTCTTGTAGGCTGCTATAAGCAAAGTTCTATTTCCTCTCCTGAAAAACATTAACCAATTAAATTTTTCCTGTTGGCGCATCTCATATTTTACTAATTCATGTGTTCCCCCCTTTTTTATCCTCGATGCACATGCACATGCATTGTTAGTTGAATTGTTAGAAGTCCCAAGTGAAAGAGGAAATGACAATTTTCAACAAAGAGAGAAATAGTTTTTTTCTCATGGCATAGGACAGGACCCAGGTGGCATGCAGCTGAGCTTGTTGATAGTTGTTGGCTTTTTTCAAGCACATGTTTATAGCCACAGTGCCTCACATTTCTCGCAAATTCCCAGACAAAAGGATACTGTGACTTGTAAAGGCACATGTGTGTGTCTTTGTGTGCGTGTCTGTGTTTCAGCCTCATTTAGGCATTATGCGACATGATCCCAGTTAAATAACTATAAAGATCTATCCATCTTATATTTTCTTATATCGGCGCATTCCTATTAAAGTCATAGGAAAGGCAGAAGCATTAAGGAAAATGCCCTTTTTTGCCAGATAATCACAGAGCTTATATGTAAACATACCAAACAGTCATACAGACGTTGTAAAGCTTGAGCAGATCAAACCAGTTAGATTAAAACCGTGGGAAGAAACTCACGTAAGCACACGGAGAACAAGAGCAGGAAATGAAATTAAGACCCAGGACTACTCTGTAACGAGGTGACGGTGGGATTCTCATCCACAGTGCTGAAATATTTATTTTCAGTGATAGTAGAAAACGGATATGTTTAATTTTCTGCATTTCACTGTTATGACCTTGTGTAAGCCTAATTAAAAAGAGATTGGATTGATGTATTGCGCAGGTATTAGTTTCACCTCTTGACTTTGACGTATGCCTCGCATGTTCTCGTGGTATAAATTTCCAAACATCAGCAACAGAGAACTTATACTAGAACAGCTTCTCCTTCGCACACAGCATGTGGGCACTTTTAAAGTGCAATAAAAATCAAAACAACTGATATTTAATGTGGTATTTCGTGAGAACAAAATTGGCATAATTACAATCAGTGTTGGAAAAGTTCTTTTTGAAAGGTTATAGAATAAAGACTACGTACCTGTTCAAACATAATAGTAATTAATACAGTTATATTACCTAACTTATTACATTTGATTACTTCAGTAAAACTAGTTCAAGATCATTGCATTTTGATGTAGAAAGCACTTTCACAGCTGGTAAAGAAGCTTTATTCTGTTTAGTGTCGAAGCCCGTTTCTCATTTCAGAAGGAAACCATTGTTGATTTTTTTAGCAATATCCAGCACTGAGAGGCATTCTTGTTCGCCAGCACGGTCACTCACTTTGGTGTGGTTGGCTGGTCGCAGGCATAGCAGACTTGGTTGCTTAGAGCAGTACGCATTGATTTGACATTTGGCAGAGAAGAGGTGGTTTAAAACTGAAACAAGAACAATCAAAAACAGCATTCAAGATTTCATATTGCCACATGAATGGAGCCTGTTAAGATGTAGAGGCAGCTGACCTGCTTTTTCTGGAAATATTCCAAGG
The DNA here is from genome assembly GCA_015108175.1 of Pelvicachromis taeniatus. Lineage (NCBI taxonomy): Eukaryota > Metazoa > Chordata > Actinopteri > Cichliformes > Cichlidae > Pelvicachromis > Pelvicachromis taeniatus. The sequence continues at coordinate 9,173 of VURO01035198.1, read as the reverse complement.
CAGGACTACAGTGAACAATGAAAAGTAAAAAAAAAAGTATTCTACTTATAAGCTTTATAATCACATAAGCTCATCAAAAAGTAATGAATAAATGTAAGTATAATTTGATTACATGTTCATCAGTATCTGTAACTTATTACAATTGCTTCTATTTTTGATTCATTTTGTTAAATACACCACCGATTATACACATGTATGTATATACCAGTTGGCACACACACACACACACCCACTATGGTACAAATACAGTTACAGTTCCCTCCAGCAAAGTAATGCAAAACAGGGCCTGTGTTCCTCACAGGATGAAGAGTCACACAGTGAGTAAAATTTCTAATGTTGACACAGGATAAAAGTCTGAGTCCTGACGGTGACCTTTCAGGACTCTAAGAGGAAGGAAGAGAGGCCGGCCAGTGAAAAGGTGTGGAACCAGAAGCTTTCCCATACAAAAGGAAGCCACTATTCGTTCCTCTCATCGGGTTTAAATGATTTTAGGAAAGAGACCTCCATTAGACAGAGCTGTCTAAACATGTGAAGAATAACCATGCTGCAGGAGAAGTTATTTTAGCTAAATTGAAAATGCCTGTACAGCAAAAAATTTCGCTGAGGTGATTTTACTTTGTGGTTTTTAGCGGTCATGCGTTTGGCTGTATTCAATATCAGTTCAATATCTAATGTTTCGTACGCCAGTCAGGAGGTTTCAAAGCCACCATACCTGGACCTGAAATGGCTTTCATCACATTTTCTTTTCCATATAAATAAATTATATTTGTAAGAGCAGTAAAACAGAGGCTCTGCTATTTTAGTACAGTGACTCACACACCTTATGAAATCACAATGTGAGACTTTGAACTAACATGACAGAGCCTCTCCCACCATGTATTTGCTTTATATCTTTGCAGGCTTCTCATGCTTGTTTGGTCTCATCTCAAAGTATTTGTGGGGTTTTTTTTTCCTTTTAAATAAAGGGATGTTAGTCAGAGTTATATTTTTGTGATTAGTGTTTATGGTTCTCTACAATAATTTCTTTCAAATCAATGTTTTAGGAACCAGGTGCTCTATTTCCAAACAGTGAAATTCAAAGGCAGTCAGTAACTCTTTGACTATAAAATTTCAGATGCTTTCATATGTATTGCTGAAAACTTAATAATAGACTGAAATACGTTGTTCTGTTTGTGTTTGATTTAGCTGAAAATGTCAGTTTCTAAGAGAATCTGAAAATTCTGGTTTTGGGGATTTTAATGCCTGGTGTCAGTTTTTTTTAAATGACGCTAGTGTAGTACTTGATCCCTGCATTTTTTTTCCTAATGGCCAGCAAGACACTGTTAGGCTGTATATGAGGAAAATAACTTTTTACTTGATTTATGACCTCAGTAAACATTTCCCAGATGAGTTTATGGTTTTGAAGCACAAATTTCCAGTCATATCCATTACAGCATCATGGTAAATTTGTAAATTATGGTCCAATTTGGAATAAAATAGAGATCATGAACACACTGTAATTGACAAGTGGTTACAGCATGGGTGTGCAGTATCCTCAGTTTGCAGTCTGCATCTGTCATCCAAATTTGGAGTTACAACCTTCTCCACCCATCTGCTTTTGGTTTTGCGAGACTACAGTTTTGTTTAAATTTAAATCATTTTCATATAATCATGCATTAATCTTTTACTTCTTATGAATAATTCTTATAATACTAGAAGACATTCTGTACTGTCACAGGACACCATGCTGCCCAATTATAGTAAGAGCTTAAGCTCGAAACATCACCCTTTGATCTGACTTGGTGATTAGGACACCCTGGGTTCAGTTGTCCAAATTACTGGCAGATGCTCTGCTTAGCTTCGTGGCCTCAGTGGGCAGCATGATGGGATCTTTGGCACAAAGCTAGGACTTGGGGAGGGCGGGGGGGGGGCTTCACACTGATCAGAGACCAAATATGGCCAGTCATATCCAGGGGCAGCCTGTGTCCTCTTATGTGCTCATTACACTTGGGCCTGATATGGTCCTTATGTTACTATTCACCTAGCTCTCCTCCAGGATTTATTCAGCTGTTTACAGTTTGATTGGGGAGGCAGTGTATAATGAAATGTTCCCTTTCAATTTTGTTTTGCAGCAAGCCTTGGATTCCAACCTCAGCAATCTAATCAAGAGGACCAGTGAGTTGGAAAGTCTGATGGGCAAACTTATCCAAACCTGCCAACATGTGGAGGTGAGGTTATTTGTCTGTTCCTTTCAGGTTGGGGGTTTTAGCTTTCTCGGCAATCCGTGGGCAACAACTCATTAAATTATTAGCACCGTGATGAATTACTGTATCCCAATGTGGAATTGTATCATGTCAACAAGACTGAGCGCTCATTACTCACAAGCTCAACAATTATTGTTAAATGACTGCAAATTTGGTATTTTAACAGCATGTGTAAGCTAAATATGAATTTATTTATGTCTAGATATAAATAAATATGTATAAAGTAAATAGCATGTGATTCATCAAAAAGCCTTTCAAATAAAGGATTAAGATACTGCATTGTGCCAGTTATCTCATATGACTGTGCTTTAAATTAATATTTGTATGTGTGTGTGTGTGTGGGGGGGATTATTGTAAACACGGACAGCTGATTGCAACTCTACTGTAATGTATGTTACCTGTACCCCTGTTTTGTGTAGGTAAATGCATCGCGACAAGAAAACAAGCTGCAGGAAGAGTGTGACCTGCTGATTAATATCATACAGCAGCGAAGACAAATCATAGCTACAAAGATAAAGGAGGGGAAGGTACCGTTTATCACTCTTTGTATCTCAATAGCTTTTGTTTGTTTGTTTATCACCTTGTCCGTGTTCATAACCTTGCTTTTTCACCCGAGGTTGCTGTTCTTATTAGAATACAGCAATAACAAATCACATATGATGGGTAAAAAAAAAAAGACTCTTCTAACTTCTACTGCTCAAAGGGAGAGTATGTAACATGTGAAGGATGCATAAGTGATGTACTGTAACGTCTACAAAGGAAGATAAAACTATAAGATGATAAAAATATGAAGAGTTAAATATGTACCGGTATGTATAGTCTAATACAAATCTGCAGTACGAAAAGCATTGTAATTGGAAAAGCACTGTACAGTAGTTTAGTATTAAAAGCACTATGGTTTACTAACCATACAGTGTCACTGTATTAATGATGTCCCAGGGATCTTCCAGGAATGGTGATACTATTTTCCAGGGAACTGATTGGTCAGTAGGCAATTAATTCATGCCTGCTGATCTCTAATCTACAATATAACCTGCTCCAGAGGCAAAAATGTGAACTGCCTTTATAATAAAGCAAAACCACGGTAACCCTGAAGTTACCTGGATAAGCCAAAATCAGGCTTTCACAGTGTAGGCCTCTGATTTGACTATAAGATTTTAGTGGCCAATGTTGGCTAATGTGGGCAGACACATATCGGTACTTCTTTGTTACCTGTACTGATATTAGTTCTCTAAATGTATCATTTGCCTCCATCTGGACACATGTTACACTACATAAAAGCAGGTCTTGATACATAGTTTGATTTCTAGGCAGCATAAACTTTTGTATAGTTCTAATAATTCTTGGGGGAAGGATGTCATTTTTCCGGTTTCTGGTGACCATGATAGTTCTCAGAAGTGTTTTAGTTGCTTTAACAAAGTAGCGACTTTCCCTGCCAAGAGGAACCGTGGACATCAATAAAACAAATCAAACCAAAACAATTTGAACATTAAACATCAGCTATGCAAGTAACAGTTTTTTACAGCCTAAAAAAATTGCACTGCATGGAGAAATGAGCAGTCTGTGAAGTGTATGGCTCATTGAAACTCACACTGTGGTGCAATGTAGAGAAAATAAAAAAGAAAACTCTGAAACAGGATTATGGGAAAGTGAAAGTAAAGGAAGCGTGGATGTTGGTCACTTCAGAGTTCCTCTTAGCAGTGTAAATGCAAATAAAAGGTAGGCATTGAAAGTGCGTTGTCCACAGCAGACAACAACACAAAGCAATCACCACTGGCTTTTCAAATGCAGCGTTTATCAAAACTCTACAAATAGTAAAAAAGGAGCACACATTACCGTGATGTTTACTGTTTCCTGCTTCACATCTTATTGAGTATTCCGTCAAGCTGCTTAACAGTGGCTTTTTTATTAGCAACTGAGAAAGTTCTTCAGGGAAGGAAGAATAAACATATAAAATGTTGCAAAACTAAGTAAATGCCATGTACTTTGACACTTGTGACAAACAGACACATCTTTTATGAACTAAAATGTAATTGCTTGTTATCCTGTAAATATGAATAATTATAGGACAACAAGCAAATATATTTTTGCCACAGTTTAGGTAGGTTTAGGCACAAAAGCAGTGGCTATGTTAAGGTTATGGTGATAGTTAAAAGAAAAGCTGACTATAGATTCTAAAGAGGAAAAATTATAGCAGAGCTCTTCTGCAGTGTGGACCTGTATTTCAACATATTGATGGGCACTTATACTGACGAGAGTTTATTGCTTTGTTTTGTCCTCAGTATCAGGAGCACTTCAAGAGCGGGTGTCCATACTTTTAATATGGATGTGTTATGCCTCTTGAATGGTTTCCCTTCCTTTTTCCGTGTTAGATGCCCTTAGAGAAGCGGGAGCATGCTGTGCCATGTTCAGTGTCAGACTAAGATCAGCCTTGCTTCCTGTGGTGGTCCTCTCTGGAGGGGGCCTCTTTCCTTCCACACCTCGTGCCTCATGCCACAGGTTGTGAGGTTGTTTTCAGCCACTAAGCCATTGAGCCACAGAGGGGGGTTAGAAGGGTCTGGTTTCTATGACAATACTGTGTAGGATGTCTCATGAATACCCCTCTTATGCAAGTATTGCTTATAAAACAGGTTGTAGCCCAGACTCTTGTGACTATGACACTACTGAAAAATCTGGGTTTTTTTTCTTCCCAGCAGGATTTCCTTATTGTCATGGTGAAACCCAATTTTACATTGGATAGGTTGGCGTCTCATAGGTCATGCATTGGTCGGTAGTTTACTAAGCTATTCATCTGTCTGCATATCCTATTTTCTGCCTAGTCTGTGAGGCTGAGGAAGCTAGCCCAGCAGATAGCCAGCTGCAAGCAGTGCATTGAGAGGTCCTCCTCGCTCATCACTCAGGCTGACCAAACCCTCAAGGAGACAGACCACGCTCGCTTTCTCCAGACAGCTAAAAGTATCTGTGAGAGGTGAGACCCCAGCAAAAGGCAGACATGGGAACAAACAATAAAAACTGTGTGTAAAACTGTCACCACCTATTAATGTTAATATTTTCTTTGTACCAGAGTGTCTATGGCAACAGCGTCCTCCCAAATCCTGTTACCAGAAATTAACCTGAATGACACATTTGATACTTTTGCTTTGGACTTCACAAGGGAGAAGAAAATGCTAGAAAGCTTAGATTACCTCACAGGTGAGTCGGGCCACGCATGTTAAGCACAGAGCATTTAATTGTTTGAAATGAAACCTCCGTGTAAATTACTATAATCTTTTTGCTTGTTTAGCACCACCTGATCAGTTTCCCCCAAACTTTCTTTTTCATACAATTTGCCGGCTTCCTTTATTGAAAGATGCATTTAAAATTAACCACAGCTTATCCGTGAATTACGGATTTATAAAATTACAGGCTTTGGCAAGCATAACAGTGGTGAGTTTATATTTAAACTATGTGATTGTGAAGGAGTGGCAGAAAACTAAAAAGCTCATATAATTTACAGCAATAGTTTTTTGCTGCTGAATGAAACAGGTTTGATTGTTTATGCACGGCTCCTGTTGTGCACCGTGAATTTATCTTAGCATGGGGCTGTAGCTGTAATAGCTGGAGGAACTCCAATATAGATTAATTACACTTGTCAGAATAAAGGACACACACACACACGTGCATACACACAAATGGCTGGTGCTGTTTATCCATCACTGGTCTCTGTTTGTTATTTTGATGTTGTGTGCAGAATGAAATCAACTCCGCTTTCATTATTTTCTCTGGGCAACATTTGCCTTTTGTTTTTTCTGTTTGCAGCACCAAATCCACCAGTAATCCGCGAGGAACTCTGTACAGCTTCATATGACACGATCACAGTTCACTGGACATCAGATGATGAATTCTCTGTTGTATCATACGAGCTACAGTATGCCATCTTCACCAGCCAATCTAACGTTGTCAGTAAGTCCATATGTCGTTTTCTAATGGAATCGCAGTCGAATGTTTGGGGTGGAAAACATGATAGTGGTGGTGGGATTTGAAAAGGATTTTTGAGAAAGATTTTCAAATAGTTTGAGGGGGTATGTTACAATATCCAAACATAATATTGTGTTTAAGCTGCAGGAGTGGAGAGCGTTGTCCTGGCTCTCGTGGGTAATGAGATGTTTCCAAAATGCACTATAATTTTTGCTGCATCTCAGAAGGGAAAGGAAAATAACAGTCAGACTGGATTTACATCCAGATGCGCATCGTAAGCTGGATATTATCTCGGGGTTGAAATAAACAGCAGACTGCTCGAATTGATCGCCCTAATTAGCTACAACACGCTCGATCAAGCAATTTATTCTTATCTGCTTCAGCGCCCGAGCACACTTGAGTAGCAATGCAACTATACTTGATGAATTAAAAATCGCAGCCTTAGATTGAAAGAGTTCATGTTGTTATACTGTGTTGTCTCACTCGTTGGTTTAAACTAACCTAGTAATAATTCTCATGGTGAATTGCTTTGTGCTGTGTCTGTAGGTTTGTGTAAATCTGCTGATAGCTGGATGATAGTACCAAACATCAAGCAAAATCACTACACGGTGCACGGACTCCAGTGTGGCACCAAGTACATTTTCATAGTGAAGGCCATAAACCAGGCTGGAACCCGCAGCAGTGAACCAGGGAAACTCAAGACAAACAGTACGTCAGCAGCTGTTCAGAAATGCTTGTGTTACTAAATAATTATTAATACTTGAGAAGTGTAATTAATGTTGTTGTTTTTTTTTTTTTATAAGGTCAGCCATTCAAACTGGACCCAAAGTCTGCTCACCGGAAACTGAGGGTGTCCCATGACAACCTGACAGTAGAGAGGGATGAGACATCATCCAAGAAGAGCCATAGTCAGGACCGCTTCTCCAGCCACAGCAGCTACGGTGTCACGGGAAATGTCTACATCGACAGTGGGCGCCATTATTGGGAGGCTCTGATTGGAGGAAGCACATGGTAAAAACATTTACAAGTTCGTAGCATAGCTCACAAAGATAGGGCAGACCCAAACAAAGATAGGCTCGCTAAGTAGCGGATAGATTTCCATGAAATTTGCTAAATATTTTCATACATTGCTACTGTCAGAATGTCTGCTCTCATTTCTGCTTAAGTCTGTAAATGTATTGTTTTTATTTATGCACGGATCATGTTTTAGATATACAATGTTAGTACTGCATCTGTATTTATGAAAGGTAATTATTTCCTCTCACTGGTTACGCAGGTTTGCAGTAGGAATCGCGTACAAGTCAGCACCGAAACACGAGTGGGTTGGCAAAAACTCAGCCTCCTGGGTAATGTCTCGCTGCAACAACTCATGGGTGGTGCGTCACAACAGCAAAGAGATTCCCATCGAGCCTTCGCCCCACCTGCGGCGTCTCGGGGTGTTGTTGGACTATGATTCTGGATCTCTGTCTTTTTATGACGCTGTTGGTTCTCAGCACTTGTATACGTTTGACATTGACTTTGCTCAGCCAGTCTGTCCTGTGTTCAATGTTTGGAATAGATGCGTAACAATCCTGAGTGGACTGCCTATCCCCGATCACTTAGAGGGGACAGACTACAACAACTGATTAACCTGCACCGTCTTTCCTGGATTTTCTTTTTTGTATCCAGAAAGAGACTTGATAGTGTGCGCCTTTGGGAAAAAAAGAAAAAAGGATAAGGTCACATTGGTGTAGATTTCTAAAACTAATCGGAGCTATTTAATAAATGTATTTCTTTGCATTGCACATTTATGTACATTACTCTTTTGGGTGGTTTCAATGGTTGGTGACAATTCCAAATTCACTAGCTGGCTCCACATTTTGTTACATTCATATTGCACACTTTTTTATTAATATACTTCTAAGGAAAAAGGAATTTTTAAATACACCTATTAAGGGGACTCTTTGGCTCATGCGTTTGGGAAAGTTGATTTATAGGCCGTTTGGAATTTCATGTTTTTGAACTTTTTAAGTTGTAGCACTTTGATAAAGTTGTCACTATAATATAAATGTCTACTTGTCAATGTTTCTAAGAAAAAAAAACATGTAAATGCAGGATCCAGGAATAATAGTTAAGAACAGTTTCACTTTTTTAATTATAATAAGAAATGAGTCAATTCAGGGTTTTTTATGTATTTATTTCTGAAAATGCTCTAGTAAAGTTTAGCATCTCGGGAATATTCATCTCCTCATTATAGCGGTTTTAAAATGGATCCTCATCATAATTATGCCATTTTGTTTCTCTGACGAGATCTAATAAAAGTGACTTTGCATGATTATTTGCGTGACTGTCCTCTTTGTGTTTTGAATAATGCAATCTACAAATGTGTTTCAGTAGGGCTGTCACCAAAGCAGACTTGGACAGGATAATAGCATACTGAAAAACAACTGACAACAATGCAATTACTGCAAGTTCTATAGAAATTTTGAAGAACAATTGCTTTTTTTTTTTTAATCTGTGCATTTCTCTTTTTCTGACAGATTGATAAACATGCACACACGCACATATCTATCTATGTCTATTTATGTATATATATATGTGTGTGTGTAAAGGGTAGGCAGGTTGGGTTCTGTAACCTTAAATGTAAAAAAAGAAAAGAAAAAAACAAACAAATGCACCATTCTTTACAATTTTGTATAATGTATTCCTCTATAATATATCTACTTTTTTTGCTCATTTAATCATCAGTACATTGTAACTTAACACAATGCGCCGTCGTTTATTTTTGAGTTTTATTTTAACATTGGAATGCTTTTTTTTATGAAAAGATAGCACAACCATCATAAAGAAAAGTGTCAACGTTGCTTTACAGGACTCACTTTGACCTGCATTGAGCCACAACACAATTTTTGACAAGATTTGCTCTGACATTTCGTTTTGTATTGGAGTAGCGTGGCTTGAATTCTGCAGCGTCTCCTTTCAACAAAGTAGACG
>VURO01035197.1:0-12763 GCA_015108175.1 Pelvicachromis taeniatus | reverse complement strand
AGAATTATTGTATTTTCTTTTTTTTTTTAATTTTATTATTTTTCTTTTTTTTTTTATTTTATTTTTCATATTTTTTTTTTAACCTGTTTTGTCCGGCAGCTTTTACAATCAGATTTCCAATGTTGTGGCAGATACATTTTGCTCTATAATTTCATTTTTATTAGTGTTATTTCAGTTATTAAAGTACATGTGCATTATGACAATGTCTAAGCATATTTAAACTTTTTAAAAACTTTTTTTAGAAAGTGTTCCTTTCTTCTTTTTTTTAAAAATATTTGCACTCCAAACCAAAGATGCAGAAGTAAACCCATTAAAATACATCAGTGACAGACAGTGAATTAAATATGTGCTTATAGAAGCATCGAGTCTCATGATGTTACTGGAAATCTGCCCAGCAGTTCCTCCACTGTGTTTGCTTTTGTGTCAGTGCCACTGTGTACACTTAAACCAGTGTCACTGTTAAGATCACAAAGGCAGATTAATAGATTATGGCTGGAACCTGCCACGGGAAAGACGCTCTAATCTTTAGTTCAGAGCTATAAAGATGTCAAACATGTTTTTTTTTTTTTTTTTTAATCTTTCAAAAGTCTAAATGTTTAACAAGAGAGAGATGGGCAAGCCCAGTCTGCTTGCTCAAACTGCTCCTGGCAGTGCTCTAATGATGGTGCTTTAATCACAGCTTATCTCAGCAACAGCCTTAGGTGTTTTAGGGGCATAGCAGTTGGCACAATCTAAATTTACTCAAACCTGTGTGTGGAATGGTGCCTTTATTCCCTTTTTTCCTCTTGTTTTTTTTTTTTTTTTTTTAAATTGTGTTGTGGTAAGAAAGAAAGAAAGTTGTTTGCCCATTTCTGAAAATATTATCCTATGAACTGATTTATAATATATAAAGCCCTTTTCTCCAATAATCTTTATTGTTGTTTAATTGATTACCTTGGTTTTACACGCAAAACACATGTTTAAATTTATTAAAAGGGATGAATAAAGGGAAAGAATGCCGATACAATCAAACAAGGAAGCCACTGTGGGAATAATTAAACCTGTTGAGTCACTGCCTACATATTGTGCGTCCCTTACTACATTTCAGGAAGTTTTCAGTCCTTTGCACTGCACGGTTCCCATAGTTTAGCATGCAAGCTTCATAACTTCACAGCTTACTGTCTGGGATAACCTCTGGATGAGAACAATTACAGCAAAGGAGAAAGAAAAGCAGCTAGGGTAAGAAGGTTGATCAACTATGTTCTTTGTATTGTTCCTTAGTATTGTTTGTTATTGTTTTACAGAGATCGGCTTACTGGGGTAGCTGCTGGTTTAGACTTAGAAATCTTTTGTGAGTCTTTAAAAACACGTTGCATGACTTTTTCTATTAATGTGGCAAACCATGTACTGTGTATACTAAAGCACTTTTTTGGTTTTGTGTTGTCAGTTCCCTTCTGTCCTGACAAAGACTAGTGTGGCTGTGCATATTTGCTTCTTGATATGGTTAAAGAGAATCTTCAAAGATAAACATGAGTGGTGAAATAATTTCTGAATTATGACAGAATAATTTCTGTTTTGTAGTTTATGATCTAACAAAAGCTAGGTCGGTACTTTGCACTGTCATTTCTCACTCTGTTAGCCTCTGTGAAAGCTTGCGGAGCATCATTATAAACTGTTAGTTATAATGTTTGTATTGAAATTGTATTACAAACTTTTAGCGATCATATGAATATACATACTGCTCTTCAAAGCTTTTAGGCACAACAGCAATATTTACAAATGAACTTCATACAAAGTCTGACAGAACTACACTGTAATGTTGCAGAATTAATCTGAGCCAACAAACATATGTAGAAACTTGTATATAAATTATGATAAAACATGATGCAATAATGTGTGATTAATGGAATAACATTAACACCTGCTGATTAATATTCTAATTTTGGATAGTTCGAAATGATGTTTATACAATTTGTATTCCTTTTTTGTGAATGATGAGTCTTTAAAATCTATAAATAAGAAAAAAATTCATAACCTTTTTCCTGAAGTGCTTCATCTAATGCTGCGTTATTGCATTGTATTATTTTAATGTGCACTAGCACGCAGAAAGGTCGACCTTTCAGATCTTATCGCCTGTTTAAAACTGAAATTGGGGATTGTATTTTTCAAGTGAAACTTTTGAAGTTGAGCCATAAAATTTTAGTTTTTTCATAAAAATAGTGGTTAAAGAGTAAAATTAAACACAGACATGCAAGGAAAGAGCGATGAAAAAAGTTTCATACCTGAACATGCACATTGAAAAGCACAAACACTAGATATGGTTAAAGAATGATCTACTTAAACAAGCAACTTCTTGAGTCACTGGCAGGATGTTTCGGTCGACCTTGTATCACTTTGGTTTTTGGGAATTTTCTTTTTTCCTGCCTGCAGGCAATAAATAATGTGGCCTTGACCTTGAGATTTTTTACTTTCAGTTTCCTTATTAATGAGTGAATGAGTAGGGATTATATGTCCTGGCCTACTAGTAGGTGCAGTTTGCTCCAGCAGAAACATAACAACGGGAGTGATGTTAGCTAATAATGGCCATGTGTTTAGTTGATAACATTCAAAGTGGATGTGGAGTCTTTGTATTAAACCTGTGACCTGTTTTACAAATTGTCATATGATTAAGCAAGTTTATACCATCAGTGCTTAAATCATGAAAGTAGTTAAAATGTGTAGGCAGATAAGCTAAAACTAAATTAGCCAGCAACTGTTTATCAAAACATTAACATTTTTTGTTAAAAACACATATCCACACATTCGCTTCCACTATAGGGTTTTATTGAATGTTAGAGATTCAAAAATTGCACTGTGCTCTCCTACATGTAGTTTAAATGTTTTTTGTGCTTCTGAATAGGTCTGCTCTTTGAAACGTGATAAATGTTATGCTGATGTACCCCTCAGAAAAACTTAATCTTGTCAATTTACAGCAAACACTATGTGAAAGACCCTGTACTCAGTGCAGCTAATCTTACTTTGATCCGGACAGGTCATAACAGGTGATTATATTGTAAGACAATGTGAAGATGTGTATATGTGGGGCTACTTTAGATTAACAACTAGAAAAATCAAGAAAATGGGGAAAATTGTATTATTTTTTCATAACGACATTACTTTCAGATGCTAGTCATGTGTTGTAGATTTGTTCAGCTTCCTACAGTCTTTAATGAGCATCCTGCATACCATTCGGAGATAGGTATGTAGGTGCAAAAATACTACTTAATGCCTGTCAAACTGTGTTATCGTTGGCATTTTTTATAGAGTCAACCAAAAAAAATGGGAACAAATTATGTGTTTTTGTGACAGGCTGGTAATAACAAAGTCTCTAAAGCAGCAAGAAATCAGTACTTTGCTAAGTTGTCTGTTTTATGACTGACTGATTCATAGGTTAGTGCTAAGTGGCAAAAATAAACATGGAACATTCCAGTGATGATGGGTTAATGTTACAATGAGCCAGTGTTCAAAGAAAAACGTTGAAAGAGCAAATAGTGGGAAACTATTGCTCAAGATCACTGTAAAAAATGTACTCTTTACAAACATGGAGCAAGTAGTGATCTCTGTTTCCTGGATAAATATGTAATGATGAAACAACCAGGTTGTCATGTCAGCAGTAGGCAGTACTGTAACATCAGTACTATGTTTTCCTGGGACATGACATACTGTGCTTTCACAATAAAACCCAAATGCCATTCTTTTTTGGCACTATATTAATCATATAAAAACCACACCTGTAGCAGTAATATAAATAATGAATTGTATTGTAACTGTGACTCTTGGATCTAGATGAAATCACATACTCACTTTCTTGTTATTATGTCTTTTGAACCTTCTTATTAGGAATGGCATTATCCAGGAATGCCTTAACTGTCATTTCCCTACTAGTGTCATTTATTATTTTGGAAACAGGAAACATCAATGAATTTTCAAGTCTGCAGGTGGGTTAACTATACTCAACAGATAGCATGTGTTTGTGATTACAGTTTTCTTCTGCATACATTAGTCTAAGCAATTATTTAATATTGTTTTTCAGGAAAACCATGATGCAAAAGACTTTCATTCTCATACCCAGCAGAGAGGAAATGGTTTGTCGGATTAATTAAGACCATTGAATATGAACTGAATATTTCAATGATATAATACATTGTGTTTAGATTGAGGGAACCAAGATTTCTCAGTAGAACATTATTTTCTACTGCTTCTGTTACTGCTGCATCTAGCTTGTTGGTTTTCACCAACAAAAAAGAGAGTACAGCTTGTTTTCACTTTAGCTGTCAGTTTGAGCAGCCGGTTGGTAAATTAAGTCAAAGTTCCAGATATGACACTCAGCAATGAGTAGCTCCACCGTTAATGTTGATCACTTTAAAAATTTGTTGCAGCATGCTTGATGCAAGCATTTACATGAGGTGAGTGGGAATATTTGTCAAAGTGGTGAAGACGGCTGCATGAAAAGCATCTACTGTCTGGAACTGTTGTCCATTTTCGTAAACCTGCCTCGCCATCCATCCCCAAAGGTTCTCAATTGGATTTGGATCATGAGAACACAGTGATGTTTTTCTCCTGAAAGAACTATCTTGTCCTGTGGGCATTGTAAACTGTAGTGTTGTCCTGTTGAAAAACCCAGTTGTTACCATGCAGACAAGGGGCCTTCAGTCATGAAGGATGCTCTATGCAACATCTGGGCATAGCTAGTGGACGTTTACGCCTCTACATGTCCTGGAGCTCCATTGTTCCATTGAAGGAAAAAGCACCCCCGACCATTATGGTGCCCCCTCCCACTGTGGGGGATAGATAACATCAACCCCACCTGAGATTGGGTACCAAGCCCTAAGTGCGATAGAAGAAGGATCGTTAAGTGCGAGAGGAACTGACCTGAAAGACAGGATCATGGTGACCTGGTACCCCCATAGCTGCTTAGCAAGACTACATGACGTGTGCTCAGAAGATCTACTAGATGACGTGAATGCAGCACTACGGATGATACCTACCGCCACCATTACCGAGACCAACCAGCTGATCTACACTACGGCAGCAGTGATCAGTGAGATGCTTGGCTACAAGTTGAACAGCCACAAGTGGCAATACCCTCCATGGAGAAGGAGAATAGAGGCTAAGATCAAGGTAGCACGAAGGGAAGTTAGCCAACCATTGGAGCTGCAGAAAGGTACGAAGAAGGTGCCTAAGAAGTACAGCAAGCTGTCTATACCAGAGGCCTTGGAAACTGCCAAGCAAAGACTCTCAGCCTTGGCCAGCTACTTGAAGAAATACACCAGAGAGATAGAAGGCAGGAGAATAAACCAGCTGTTCTCCAGAGAATCAGCCAAGATGTACTCTCAGTGGCAGGAGAACGGCCCCACCAAGGCAGAAGATGGAGAAACACTGGAAGAGCATATGGGAGAAGGACACAACGCATAAAAACAATACTCAGTGGCTAGCAGAGCAAAGAGCAGACCAGAACAATCTCCCTGAACAGGATCCAGTAAGCATCACAGTGACAGACTTCCACGAAAGACTTTCAACCATGAAGAGTTGGACAGAACCAGTCACTGACACAATTTATACCTACTGGCTAAAGAAACTAACTACAATCCATGAGCATCTGGTGGCACAAGTGAACCAGCTGCTAATGAACGGACAATTCTGAGCCCCAAGAATCTCCAGAAGACACCAGTCCCATCCAACTACCAGCCAATGACCTGCCTCAGCACAACATAGAAGCACCTATCAGGCATCATAGCAGCTATGATGAAGAGGCACATCACTTACTGTGCCTGTTCAGTAAGTGATGAACAGGCACTTACTGATACTCTCCAAAGAGAGTATCAGCTCTCTTTGGATTGCAAGAGAGCTGATAAATAACACGGAGCAAGTCCATGACAACACTCATATAAGTGATTTAAAAATTAATCCAGTACTTCACCAGTGTAAAGACTGAAGAATAGGCAAAACTCCATCACACCTCTATACCAATCAGGAGACGATCAGCAACATTTTGAACCAACTGGAACTGATATTAGAATAATGGTCAATCCAACAAATAACAAATTGCAGTAATCCAGTCTGGATGTAAGAATGAACTTCTCAAGGTTGTTAATAGAAAGCAATGGTTATACTTGGTTTAAAGTCTGAAAAACAAACAAACAAAAAACTGATTTGAAAGTTAAAAAAATCAAAGGTAACATTGACCTTTTTAAACTAAGGTTTAAGATTATTTGACCTCTGAAATTTTTTTTCTACTATTGGCACCATGTCTATATGATATGTACAAAGAGCTCTTAACAATGGGATGTACTGAAACAACAATAGCAGCAAAACGATTACATACTTTTACCATGTGTTATTATTATTTTACAGAGCTTCTGGCTGAGTTTGAGTATGAAGTGGACATGGAGCTGAATGTGACAGATATCACAGCAGTGGACAACCTTAGGACTCTGTTCAACAGTGCCAACTATTCCATAGCCTTGGATCACACTGTGAATATCACACACATTGAAATGACAACAGGTAACGTTGCAAAAACTATGTGTTCTAGTTTGTCTACAGAGTGAGGTCAATAATTCTAATAGTAGCCCCCCCAAGAGTGATTCATTCCACAAAATCACTTCCTGGTGATTTTTTTTTTTTTTTTTACATTACCTAGAAATTTCTTAGCTATCCATTTGTGATCTCAAGAGGAAGTAATATTAAATATCAAAGTCAGAGCAGTCACAGACCATGAACAGTCCCTACATTATACTGAAACACTTAATTCATGCAACGTCTGTGCAAATATGTACAAGTTCGAGTTCAACAAGTAACAGTATCAAATCCTGTTGTCACCTCCAGTACAGGGGACTGTATTCAACCCAGAGACCCTAAAGACAAACACAGGGTTTCTTTCAATAATTGACCAATTAGATGTAGTTCTAATTACATTCATAGCACTTAATGATGTGTACAAGAAATAAGCTGCAGATAATTGATCACTCTTTGTATCTTTTGAATTTTATGTCTTTAGTTTGCTACCCAAATGGTACCAACTTCCAGTGCAAGTGTGAGGACGAATACATTTGGTCATCTAGAAAATGCATTACATATGGACCTTGTGATGAGATAATTGATGACACTTGCACATGTATCAACAATATGCCGCTCAGTGGGCAGTACTGCCAGCCAAAGTCAGGTAATAAAGGTGTTCAATATATTTGGATCATTTATTTAAGTCTCACTGTCAAAGATCTTTCATTTTCATCTAATTTCCTTGCATCCTAGAATAATTAAAGTTGAAATCAGTGTAGACAACATTGCACTGATAGAAGATTTAAAGGCCACTTTGAAGAACAACAGTCTTCCGATTAAAGTCAACGACAAATTCAACATTATAGAAATTCAAATAATATTTGCTGATAAGAATTTGTTTTCTATGACTAAAAGAAGAAGCCACTGATGCATACCTCCCCTCACTTGTTTTCTTAGTTTATCAGGCTACCTTCATGTTTCTATTTCTATCCTCTTGTTCAACAGTTCTTGCAACTGTTTATGAATATCACATTTCCCTTGAAGTCAACACAACCGACATGGACCAGCTGAGAAACGCTCTAAAAAATGTTGCTTACCCTATTCAGATCAGTTCTCAAACTAATATCTCAGATGTGGATATTACTACAGGTATGATCAAATATTTCATCCTTGAAATGTTTGAATTTCTTGGTGTTTATGATTATTTTTATTTCTTTTATTAGAGAAAATTTGCTGCTCTTTTTAAAGTTTGCAGACAAGACGGTGAAGGGTTCCAGTGCCGCTGTGAGGACGACTACCTTTGGCCTTGTGACAAGTGTGTCACCTATGGGAAATGTGATGGTGATGCAATCAACACATGCACCTGCATCAGAGCCATTCCCACAGATGGACAGTACTGTCAGTTCACGGAGCGAAGTAGGTCTCCCCCACAAATTCTTGTTCCAATGCTCAAATTTACCTGACACATTTGAATTTTTGTTTTGAAATGATTACATTTGCATCTACTCTTATATTATAAATTTGGACTTTTTAAATATAATTTAAGATCAGAATTACATTAACAAGTCTGTTGGAAAATTTAGTTTTGAGCAAGTTTTTGTTTCTGTCTGCAGACATTACAACATGCTCCATGACAACAACATCTCCATCAACAGGTAAAACAGAAAGTTCAGGGAACTTGTCAGAGAAGACAACATGTGCTCGGGAATCACGTAACCTAAGATTGGGTTAATTATGCTTTTATGGATGGAAAATGATTGGGCTCCAGGGATCTTCAATGGATGCGGGGGGGAAGACACACATACGCCGCACTTGCTCCTTGATCCTCGCTCTTCTTCCACACTCTGAAACTCTAGATGCAAACAGGCTCCACGCTAAACATACGCACGCTCGGACATCCAGGAAACACAGGGGCAGGTCCAGGGAAATCTATATACAGGGGATACTGAGCAACCATCTAAAGTAGCAGCCAGCACACTGCCAGGTAATGAGCCTCAGGTGTGTAATTGAGGTCAGGTGCGTGGGCCAAGGGCGAGAGCTCGAGATGATCTCCGCCCAGGCAGTGAGGAGACGGAGGGACAGAGAGGGAGAGAGAAAGAGAGAGCAGGAGCAAAACAAACACAGGGACCCTGACACTTATTTTTCATTTTAACGTCATAAAATTGTTTTTTAAGCAACAATAGTTGCTACAACAGTTGAGGTTTGAGCAATAGTATTTACAGTTTCAGCAGCCGTCGTCACAATGTTCAGTTGAAGGACTTTTTTTAATGTATTTTTCTTCAGACTCAACACAGACTGCTACACTGAATGTGAGTGCTGCGACAGCTGCAACAACAACACTTGTGTCAAGTAAGTGCTTAAAGTGTATTACCTTTATCTATTGTACCTGTAATTTTTTGAATTCCAAATATGGGATCTTTATTATAAGAAAATTACATTATAATTACAGCATATTTTGGCACTACAACACCTACAATGACTATGAGTTGTAACAAAGGTCTAAAATATCTTAAAAAGTATGTATAACTGTTCTCAGCTACATATGTTCTTCACACATTCACTGCTTTTTGCTGCCGCACATTTTAATATCACAGGTTTATAACATTTGCTTGGTTGTAATCAACAACAACATATACTAGGTAAATATTCTTTGCAGAAAACATTAGCCTTGCTGCAAAGCATCTGAACTAAGTGAATAAATGTATAACTTTTTTGACATCCTTGTGTAGTGAAATTTTGTGAAACTATTTTATAAATAATATCAGCATAATCTCTACATTAAAATGTACTTGCAGATTCAAGTAGTATGTCTACAACACATTCAAAAGCTACAACAACAACGTCCCCAACAACTGTACTTAACAGTAAGTTTTTTAGGGTGGTATCAATGTCTTTCAGTACTTTATCTTCACTTGAAGGATTTTACCTTGTGTGTATTTTCAGATTCGTCAGATGTTGACACTAAAACAGCTAAAACAACATTTGTAGCAAGTAAGTACTTCCCAAACAGATGTTTAACCATATCTTTTTTCTGGTAATTAGACGGGTTTTAAAATGAAGCCGGATTATTGCAAAGTAAAAATCCCACCACATGCTAATTTGTTTCAATATTATTGTATTATGTCGTTTAAAGAGTTACTATGGGTTGCACTCACAAATGTATCAAAAACTGTGTTCACCGGCTGTCAGGTGTTAATTTCCTTTAACGTACACTATACATTTGTTGTATTATGTAGTTCATTAGTGGTGGATCACAAAAGTGCTTGGTAAGGAAAGGGTGCTGGTTCAGTTCCAGTCAGAGACACAAATTTCCTCTTGGAACTGTGTCAGGAATTGCAGCTAAAAGGGGATTTCAAGGGCAGCATGGAGGCTTGGAGGTTGCCTCAAAACAAGAAGGTCATGGGTTTAAAACCATTATTTGGCCCAGACCTTTATTGTGGATTGTGCATTTTTGCCAAAAAAATTTGTTCTTGCATGTCTGCATGGGTTCTCTGCAAAGAGATAGATTCAGTACTTGGTGATGCTAAATTGCTCATATTTGTCTCTGTTTTAGCCCTGTGACAGGTTGGTGATCTGTCCAACAAATTCTATACAATAGCTTAGAAATTGGTAAATTATAATTACAATGTTTTAACACAAAATATAAGTACAAATTATTACTAAATAAAGTGGACATTGTTTTGTTTTCTACATTCATTATCAGTTACTGTACATAAAAATGCCTTTTTTTTTTAGAACACAACAGCTGAAACTGTTCTGTAACCAGTAAGCACATCCATACGGTTGTTTAATTCAATCTCTATAATCTACTAATTTAATGTTCTTTTTACAATTCTACAATTGTTATTTATAAGCATTTATTATTTTAAGTAACAATTTTAAGATACAACCGTTGTGAATAGAACGATAGTATTTACAGCATCAATTTCAGTCTTCAGAATGTTCAGTTGAAGAATTTCAATGCATTTTCCTGCAGATTCAATACCTATTGCATCAATAAATGTGAGCAATTCAGCAGCTGCAGCACCAACAGCACATTTGTCAAGTAAGTGCTTGAAAAACTTTCATTGGTGTAACTGTCATTTTGCAATTCAAAATGTAAGAACATACAAAAAAAAAGTTTAGTTTTTTATAACTTCTAAGCCCTATGCCATTTTTAAAATTATTGTTAAAAACAAAAAGAAAATAACTAACAAATGCACACCTATGTGACTGAAATTAAAGATCCCTGGTTGTTAATTAGAGAGATTTGGGAAGTCTAATTCCCTCCATTACCACGCTAGAGTAAGAAAAATGTGACATTGTTACCTTCAGTGCACTTTGATTTGACCACGCCAGTGTTAGTTGGCATCTTTTTTGAATATGGCACTCATAAAAATGTTTGAAAATAGGTGCAGGTTGCATTTTTTTTAATGGTAAGGCTAGTTCCAGCTGTCAGACTTTATTTATTATTACATGTAGTCTAAAGTTGTTTTTTCAACACGAGTTACTACATCATGTTTAAAAAAAGTAATTATTATGAACAGTGCTTAAATACAACTGTTAAGAGACAGGTTTTTGACTTTACACCAGTCCGTGGGTGTTGCACCTCCTCTCTGTATGCCAACTCGTTGTTCTTGCTGATGAGACCCACCACAGTCGTGTCAACAGCAAACTTGATGATGTGGTTCGAACTGTGCATTGCTGCACAGTCATGAGTCAGCAGAGTGAACAGCAGTGGGCTGAGCAGACAGCCCTGAAGGGCTCCAGTGCTAAGTGTGTTGGAGATGCTGTTACTGATCCAGACTGTCTGAGGTCTCCCCGTCAGAAAGTCCAGGATCCAGTTGCAGAGGGAGGTGTTCAGGCCAGGCAGGCTCTGTTTTTCAATCAGGTGCTGAGGAATGATTGTGTTGAATGCTGAACTGAAGTCTATGAACAGCATATGTGTCTTCATTGTCCAGGTGGGTGAGGGCAAGATGTAGGGTGGTGGCGATGGTGTCATCTGTTGACCGGTTTGGGCGACAGGCGAACTGCAGTGTGTTCATTGTGGGTGGCAGCCCGGTCTTAATGTGCCTCATGATGAGCACGTCATCATGATGGGTGTGAGCGCAACGGGAAGGTAGTCATTGAGGCAGGACACTGGAGATTTCTTTGGCACAGAAACAATGGTGGTGGCCTTCAGGCATGTTGGGACAACAGCAGTGCTCAGGGAGAGGTTGGAGATGTCAGTGAGGACATCTGTCAGCTGGTCTACACATACACCAGCTCCTGGTAGATGGAGCACTCTCCCAGGGGATGTTATCTGGACCAGCAGCTTTCCATGGGTTAACCCATTTTAGTTTGAAAACGCATCTTTTTCTCTTAGTAGTGCAATAGCATTGGCCTTCCGTCCACACTGAGACAGCGTTGTTGGTCAAGGAAAAGAGACCCTTTTTGAAAATGATCTCCAAAGTGGATAAATTTGAAAACACCGTTTTCGCGTCGCAGTGTGGACTACGAAAACGGAGGCTTTCAAAAACGATAAAAGCACTTTAGCCATATGATGTGACCAGTTCAACATAGATGGAGGATGGCATTGTACAGCCGTTGTTTTGTTTGCTCTCAATTTTGATCGTGCTTATCAGTTTGTACATGCTCCAGATAGCTTTTCTTCAAAGAAGACGGAATGTTATTTTCGACTTATTTGTTTTGGCACGTCTCCCAGTTTATATTCTTGCTCGCTTTTGCAACTTTGTACTCTTTTGTTACTCGGAGCAACAACTCCACAGTCCATTTAAATAACTCGGTGCTTTTCCTCGACATTTAGCCTCGACATTAAAGTAAATAAACGGCAGACGGAAAATTTATCCGGATTAGTATAGACATAGCCTAAGATGAACAGGCATATACAGTGGGATGCGAAAGTTTGGGCGACCTTGTTAATCGTCATGATTTTCCTGTATAAACCATTGGTTGTTACGATAAAAAATGTCAGTTAAATATATCATATAGGAGACACACAGTGATATTTGAGAAGTGAAATGGCGTTTATTGGATTTACAGAAAGTGTGCAATAATTCTTTAAGCAAAATTAGGCAGGTGCATAAATTTGGGCACCACAAAAAAGAAATGAAATCAATATTTAGTAGATCCTCCAGAAATTACAGCCTCTAAACGCTTCCTGTAGGTTCCAATGAGAGTCTGGATTCTGGTTGAAGGTACTTTGGACCATTCCTCTGAGCAGTGTTTAGGGTTGTTGTCTTGTTGTAAGATCCAGCCCCGGCGC